>JAODAL010019262.1:0-72556 GCA_025379985.1 Phyllomedusa bahiana
ATCGAGGATTTCCACACACCAAACCCTTTAGGCGTCGATACATCAGCATAACGCTCACCAAAACTGTGAAAAATGAGTCTGGGTTTCAAACTACCTGCCTCAGCCACTATTCTGATGCCGCCACCCCCCTGATGCCACACATTGCTGACAGTTTGTCCATCTGCCACCAACCTCTTTACCAGGGACTGGTATTGCCACCCCCCTCCACACTTGTCTTTTGTCCACTGTCTGACCTCATGCTGCTGCTGAGGCTGCTGCCGTGACCTCCACGCTGTGTCATTGTGCCACTCTCTGACCTAATGCTCTTGCTCCTGCCGCCGTCACCTCCACTCTGTCATTGTGCCACTCTGTGGCCTACTACTGTTTTGCTACCTCCAGAATGTGATTGTGCCACTGTCTGACCTCATGATGCTGCCGCCGTGACCTCCACACTGTGTCATTGTGCCACTCTGTGGCTTACTCCAGTTTTTTCCACCTCCAGAATGTCATTGTGCCACTGTCTGACCTCATGCTGCTGCTGTGGCTGCTGCCGTGACCTAGACACTGTGTCATTGTGCCACTCTGTGGCCTATTCCTGTTTTTGCCACCTCCATTATGTAATTGTGCCACTGTCTGACCTCATGCTGCTGCTGCCGTGACCTCCACTCTGTCGTTGTGCCACTCTGTGGCCTATTTCTGTTTTTGCCATCTTCAAAATGTCATTGTGTCACTGTCTGACCTCATGCTGCTATGGCTGCCGCCGTCACCTTCACACTCTGTCACTAATGTTGCCACCTGAGCTCTCAGACTGTTTTTTTTCCAGCTTTCGCTGGCATGACATTCCCGCTTCAGTTGTTTGGTCAGTTTTGCCCTCTTAAGTGCCCAGGGAATTTTATAGTGAAGCGATTCTAAGCGCGGCGGCAGTCATGTGCGTGTCATACTAAAACACAGCATTGTATGAAGACTAAACCAAGCTCCCTCTGCATATTTAAGCACGGCACAACGTTCTACAGCACCCTGCAGGCTCTGTGCAGCCTGGAAATAGCTGTTTTTTAATGTGATTCGTCCCGAAGTAATTCGGAACGAAGTTATTTTTTTGTCGGGAAATTCGGGTAAGTGAGCAAACCGAATTTCGAGAAATTCGCCCATCTCTAGTCATAATTATTAAAAATTATGTGACACTAGTGGCACCTGGAGAAACTAAACCTCCCAACAAACCCAGTAACACAGCTCATACAATTCATACTCAGCCACAACTATTTTAAATTCGGAGAGGACCTATATCTACAGCGAATGGGAACTTCTATGGGGTCCAGATGTGCACCCCAGTATGCAAACCTCTTTATTGGCTGAACTGGAAGGGACGTATCTATCCAACATGAACCACCAAACCCTGATGTACCCCCGTTACATCGATGATATCATTGTCATCTGACTGCGGGTGAGGAGGCCCTAATTCATTCCATATGACTTCATACTTCCACCCCCATCAACCTTAAACTCCCTATTCGGAGAAAATCCACTTTCTGGAACTACGATACACATCAAAGAGCACCGGCTACTCACATCACAAACCCACAGACAGAAGGGCCCTACCTCAGAATGACAGCTTCCACCCCCAAGCACAAAAAGAAAATCCATTATATAAAGCCAGCTATACGGTAAAATGTATTTGCTCTGACAAGACAGACCTGGACAAACACTTCCTGGATCTGAGGACAAAACTTCTCCAATTGGGATATAGGCCAAAAGTGACAGACAATCAAATCAGCACAGCGGCCGCCATCAAAAAGAGACAGTCTGCTCACATACAAAAAGACCCAGAAGGAAGAACGAGTGCCCCTAGTTGTAACCTACCAACCACACTGGAGATCCTATGAAAGATTGCCAAGGAACTTCAACCTGTACTACATAGGGACAACAGACCTATTCCCAGTCCCCCTCTCTTTTCCTTTTGGCAACCACCAAACCTTCGGCGTATTATTGTCCGGAGTGCCCTGAAGGCCCCAACTGAAAATGGCACCCCCACCCTGCCTGCAGAACAGGTGCAAGAGGGTGCAGGCACATCCACTCCGCTGACAGTGTACCTGTCCCACAGTCCCAGCAGGTGCACAGAATTAGGGGACATTTTTCCTGCAGGTCTAGCAATGTGGTGTATCTGATTATGTGTGCGCAATGTCCGACCACAGGCCTTTATGTGGGGGAACAGGGCAGAGACTCAGCCAGCGCATGAATTCACACAGATTCACTATTAATAACAGCAGAACTGATCTTCCAGTGGCACAACCTTCTCCAGAGATGATCATTCTATTGAAGATCTGAAAATTATGGTTTTTAATTGGGACACTTTAAGACGCAGGGGAGAGAAAGGAGTGGGAATTTAAATTAATGCAAAAATTTTCAGACTCTGCAAAATGGGCTAAATATTCATGCCGGCTTTATGTCAAACTATGTGTGAACTGTGGTGGCCACAAATTACACCTGATGGCTATGAGATAAGACGCAGATTTACTGACCCCTCCATCACGACTCACAAGTTTCCAGATAGCTGATTGCTTGACCTGTTGTAAATGACTTCTCTGCTTATATTGCATTTTGTTATTTTTAAGAATTCTAAGATCCTTTGAAGGTCCATGTCTTTTGTGTATAAAAAGTCTGACTTTTCAATTTCTTGTATAACAACATGTCTGAAGAAGGGAGCTAGTTCTCTTGAAAGCTCACCATCAAATATACTCAGTTAGCCTGAAAAAGGTATAGCCTGATTTCTTCACTCTTCTACTAGTGACTAGTCAGTGATGCATCAGCACTGCTGTCCATAACTGGACAGTTATGAAAGCTAGGTCTTGCAGGTATCAGCCAATTTCTATCCAGGAGCAGGGGTCACAGCCTGGATGCAGTTTGCTGATACCTGCAAGCATTTATGGACGATTACTTTTGACTATTTCAAACATTGAGATACTACCTCCCTGCTCAAGTGTAGCAGAAATGTCTCCCATGTGTTTAACCCCTTCCCTCTGCGCAGTCATAATAATGTGGCACTTAGTTTTTCCTCCTCGCCTTCACAGAGCCGTAACTTTTTGATTTTTCCACCTATCAAGACAAATGAGGGCTTTGATTTTGCGGGACAAGGTGTAATTTTTAATGGCGTCATTCACCGCACCATAGGATAGAATAAGAGATGGACGAATTGATTCTAACGAAGTGGACTTCGTTTAGAATTTCAGGAAAACTTCGGTTCTGAACGAAGTCGAAGTTTGGGGTACTTCGGGTGAAAGAAGTGTGCTTTTCATTGATAAAATGGCTGCGAGCACATGGCGTTACATGGGACAAAGAACTCTGATAGGAAGAAGGGCATAGCCTGCATGACATGTGCAGAGATGAAGCCAATCAGAGACCGGCGGGATTCTGTGACGTCACCGCACTATAGAAGTCCGGGCGCGACGCTGGGAGCTCATACCGCTCTCACTGTACTGATCAGGGAAGGTGCTGCCGCGGCTGATAGCTCTTACTGAAGAATTGATTTTTATATAGCGATTTCTGTGGGATGTCTCAGCTTGTCTCAGAGACTGTTCTCTTAATATTCTACTTCCAATTTTTTGGGGTATTGGATCTGAAATCCAGTGTGCGTCCACTGCAGCTGCATATACATTCAATATCCAAGTGGGACCTAAGCCAGTTCCTGTTGTATTCATTTAAAGAAACAGCGTTTTTACAATACAAATACCACTTCATTTTTGGCTGCTCAATTCTATTGCGCAATTTACATCCAGAGGTTAATTAAGCGTTGTTTTACTGGTGTGCTGACAAAAATAAACGGTCTTTTTCAACGCCAAAATATATAAATTTTTCCTGTAGCCTAATTCACAAGCAAAGGTTAATTACAACTGTATCTCTTGTTGTGTGGCATAGAAAACACGCAATTGTAACACGCTACGAAGCTACTAGTTTGTGCGGCTCAATTCTTTAGCGCAATTTACATCCAGGGGTTAATTAAGCGTTGTTTTGCTGTTGTGCTGACAAAAATAAACCATCTTTTCAACGCCAAAATATATACATTTTTCTTGTAGCCTTATTCATGTCCGAAGGTTTAAATTTAAGCCTGTTTGTGCTTTTACATTTAGTAAAACACAGTGTTTTTAAAACGACACATACAAGAAAAATTTTTTCCTGGCCATTTGTGGAGCGCAATTTATACCCAAAGGGTTACCCAAGCTTGTTACTGGGTTCATTTGGATCAAAAACAGGGGGGTATTTTTATCATATACAGATATCATCATCAAACAGTGTCTGTACATTTTGAAAAACAGTATGCCCAGACAGAGAGGTGGCAGGCTCTGCAACTGCGAGTGGCAGTGGCACAAACATTCCTGGAAACAGGCCCGGCCCGCAGCACAGCAAGGGGACGTCGCAGCAGGGTCACTCGGTGAGGCCACAACTGCCGCTGTCATCTACCGGCCGTGTGTTGTTCAGCAACCCAAGGGTTCTTGTTTGGGTTTTGACTAGGTCATCCTCTTCCTCCCAGATGACATCTGACAACCCCCAGCCAAGAGTCGGTGGGAACCTCAGACACAACCCTTAGTTGGCATGGCCCGGGAGCGGGTCAGCGGCCCTCACCTGTCCTCAGCCCACCCTGTCCTATCCGGTTCCCTCAGCCAGAGATCTACTATGTGTCTGGGCTCAGCGCCACTATATAGCGAGGATGAACCCAATTTGAGGATGGCAGTCAGCTGCTACGTGGCAGGGAAGAAATGGGCTAATATCCCCTGCGTCTTGCAGTAGGCGGCAAAGTATAGATATGGAGAGTGGCATGGGAGGTTATGTTGTGAGAGGTCAGCCTCTGCATACCAAGACCGGTGATGAGGACAGCAGTGACGATGAAACACAAATAGATGATGAGTAGCCGACCGCACTTGGGAGCCGGTGAGGCAAGGGCTTCATCATCGTCGGGAAAGAGGCGTCAGCTTGCCGTCAGGCAGCGGCACAGCCAGCAAGTGGTTGTGTGGCCGTGAGTCAGCAGGGTAGCAGCAGTGTGAGGTCGGGAAGCCAAGCGTTCACGGGGTAAAAAACCCGCTTCGCAGGTCCAAGAAAGTAGCAGCACAGGGGCTCAGCGAGGCAGCGGCGGCAGTTGTCACTCAGTGCAGAGCGTTGGCGGTAAAATCCGATACTCGGCGTTGTGGCAGTTCTTTGCTAAGACACCGGAGGAGCCGAATATGGGTATATGTAGGGGCAGAAAGTGAAGCGTGGCCAGGGAGCTAATGTTGGCACCACGGCCCTGCGTCAACACATGAAAGCGTCACCATCCGGTGGCCTGGGAGAAACGTAGCTCAGATGTGGTGGTCCATGCTGCCGCCGCAGCAGCGCCCAGTGGCACGCATGCCATTGCAGCCAGTCAAGGCTCCACCACCTCTGCAGAAGGGAGCTGTTTCTCTTTGACATCATCTCCCGGTCCAGATGCTCCTGCTCCTCGCTACTCATGGCGCCAGAAGTCGTTCAGCGAGGCGATTGCAAAGAGACAACAGTATGCGTCCAACCATCCTAAGATGCATCAGCTGACCGTGCTCCTGTCCAATTTGTTGGTATTGCAGTCCCCCCTTTCCAAATGGTGGACTCTGCACCATTCAGAAAAACTAATGGCTTGTGCCGAGCCGGATGGGAGTTTTCCAAGCCGTAATTTCTTTTCCAAAAAGGCAGTACCAGCACTTCATAAAACTGTAGAACAGAAGGTGGGCCAGTCCTTGAGCTTATCGGTTTGTTCCAAGGTGCACGGCAGCGCGGACGTCTGGACCTGTAACTACGGTCAGGGCCAGTACATGTCCTTTACGGCCCACTGGGTGAATGTGCTTCCTTCCCAGGCACACCAACAACTTGGACAGGAGATGCCGCTTTCCCCTCCACGTTGTCAAACTGCTGCATCTGCGCCAATGTCCGCCTCCTCCTCCTCCACCATCACCACCAAACTCAGCCTCCAAGGTACTGCTCCATCATACCAATGTGTAGGGGACAGCGTTTTCACGCAGTTCTACACCTGGTTGCCTCGGCGAACGAAGTCACACAGGGGAGGAACTGCCCCCGCGTCATGCAGCAAGAAATCGATGTGTGGCTTTCTCCGAGCCAACTGCAAATCGGAACCATGGTGACGGACAATGGGAGGAACATGGTGTCCGCGCTGCGGAGGGATGGAGGGATGGTCCATTCGCCCTGCATGGGGCAAGTTTTTCAAACTGGTTGTGAAAAGGTTCCTGAAGTCTTTTCCCCTGATCTTCAGCAGATTCTGAAAAAAGGGCCCGGAAACTGTGCATGCACTTTATCCTTCATACAAAGCCAGGAACACCCTCCTCGAGTTTTTCAGCGGCAGAACGGCCTCCCCCAACACACTCGATATGCGATGTTTCCACCCGCTGGAATTCCAGCCTGCCCATGTTGGACCGACTGTATGAACAGAGAAAGGCCATTAACGATTTTTTGATGATCCAGGCAGACAGAAGTACTCCCCTGTGTTTAAATTTGATGTCAGCCAGTGGCAGCTCATGCGTGACACCTGCCGTGTGTTGAGGCCATTCGAGGAGGCCACGTTATTTGTCCGTCGCCAGGACGACGGGATGACTAACGTCATTCCACTGGTTCATGTCCGGGAACCGATGCGGAAGAATCTGTCTGGGCAGGGACTGGAGACGTGGCGACTACATCTCGGGCCACAGAGTCCGGTGGGGACTGAAATTGGAGGAGGAGGAGGACATTGGAGCAGAAGCATTGTCTGGTGAAAAGAGTGGGGTTTTCTACCCAGGTGACACGAGAGGAGGAGCAGGAGCAGCTGGAGGAGGGGGATGGAGATGAGGAAGACGAGGCAGATGACCCCCAAGTACTGTGGCAGTAAAACAGTGGAAATGGAGGCAGGGAGCCCCTCGGAGTCACCTGTGCAGATGGCCCGCAGCATGCTTATTTGCCTGGCTAGTGACAGCCGAATAGTCAGCATCCCGGGAGAGGGTTGACTTCTGGGTCTCCACCCTATTGGACCCTCGCTACCGCTCCAAAATTGGAGCCTTTTTCCCAGCTATAGAGAGGGAGGACAAACTAAAATACTATAGGGAAATCCTCCGTAATCAGTTGGGCCCCTGCCTATGTGGGCATCGTCCCTCCCCTGACAGGTCTGACCGGGGGTTCCTCAGCGCTCACGTAAATACTGCCACCGGGCTTTTGGGGGGGGGTGGGGGATAGGAGCAGTACCAAAATCCATCAGTAGTAACCTAAGTCTGGAGTCACTGATGAGCAGCTTCCTCACCCCCTAGTGAGGAGGGCAGTCGCCAGCAGCAGCAGCAGCAGGACCTGGAGCAGTCCCTGAACCCAAAAGGTTGTGGCCTACTTGGACAGCACTCTGCCACTCAGTTAGAAGATCCCCTGGACTACTGGGCAGGGCCCAAAATGGATGTGTGGCCGCAACTTGCCGGGTTTTTCAGTGGAGAATCTGTCCTGCCCGGCCAGTAGTGTGGCAAACAGAGCGGGTGTTCAGTTCCGGCGGGGGCCATCGTTACCCCAAGGAAACCGCTTGTCCACGGGAAATGTGGAACACTGACCTTTGTCAAGATGAATCGGCGTGGAACGGCCAGGATTTCCACACGCCAATGACTTAGGCGTCAGTCTGGGTTCAAACTACCTGCCTCAGCCACTATTCTGATGCCGCCACCCGCCTGATGCCACACATCTGCTGCCAGTTTCTCCATCTGCCTACCACCATCATCACCAGGGACTGGTATTGCCACCCACCTCAACCCTCTGTCATTGTGCCACTCTATGAAACCCCATGTCTGCTGCTGTTTGCTGTTGCCGTGACATCCACACTGTGTCATTGTGCCACTATCTGAAACCCCATGCTGTTGCTCCTGCCGCCGTCACCTCAAATCTGTCATAGTGCCACTCTGGGCCTACTCCTTTTTTTGCACACTCAGAATTTGTCATTGTGCCACTGTCTGACCATGCTGCTGCCTGTGGCTGGCTGCCATGTTCCTCCCCTGTGGTCATTGTGCCCCTGCCTGACCTCGTACTGCTGCTGTTGTGACTTCTACACTGTGGGGATTGTGCCACATCTGGGTGGCATAATACGTTTTTGCCACCTCCAGAAAAGTCATTGTGCCACTGCCTGACCTCATGCTGCTGCCGCCGTGACCTCCGCTCTCAGTCATTGTGCCATGCTGTGGCTTCCCCTGTTTGCCACCTCCAGATGTCATTGTTGCCACTGCCTGACCTCATGCTGCTTTTGGCTGCCGCCGTCCACTCCACACTCTGTCACTAATTGTTGCCCCCTGAGCTCTCAGCTTGTTTTTTTCCAGCTTTCCCCTGGCATTTATTTATCAGGCTACATTCCCCCTTCAGTTTTTTGGTCAGTTTTTTCCCTCTTAAGTGCCCAGGGAATTTTATAGTGAAGCGATTCTAAGAGCGGCGGCAGTCATCTGCGTGTCATACTAAAACACAACATTGTATGAAGACCAAACCAAGCTCCCTCTGCATATTTAAGCATGGTACAACGTTCTACAGCACCCTGCAGGCTCTGTGCAGCCTGGAAATAGCTGCTTTTTAACGCGATTCGTGCCGAAGTAATTCGGATCGAATTTATTTTTGTCGGAAAATTCGGCGAAGTGACCGAATCGAATTTTTGAGAAATTCGCCCATCTCTAGATAGAATGGTAAACCACAAAAAATTTCTAAGTGGACGAAATGTGAAAAAAAAATGTACTTGCGCCCTGTTTACAGCATTTGTTTTTATTGCATTAACTCGTCGGTATAATAGTGAGCCCTCTTTTTTTTTATATTTAACAATTACATATTTGTTTGGACTTTGTATCCTGCCGGTCGGTGTGATTCCAGTGACCATATTCTTTATTTAATAAATTTTCTCTGCTGCAACATTTTCAATGACCCATTTTTTCTTCATCCACTTATGGATCTGAGCGAGGAGCATGTTTTGTGGGCTGAAGTGTAAGAGCTTGTTCACACGGAGTTTACACTCCGTGTTACAAGCACTTTAGGGATCCGTCTTGGAGTCCGCACTGTCGGTCCCCAAGACAGATCTAACAATTAGCAGTGAGATTCTCACTGCTGTCTATGGCGGACCCGAGCTGCGCTTTTGAAACACGCAACAGCGATCTCTCATGTGAACGCCGCTGCGTATTCAGCATAGACAGGAGTGAGAATCTCACTAATTGTTAGATCCGTCTTGGGGACTGACAGTGTGGACCCCAAGACGGATCTGAAAAGCGCTTGTAACACGGAGTGTAAACAAGCCCTGAGGCTATGTCTACACTGCACAGGAAGACGATCGTATCTTCGGCGCTTTTCGTTTTTTAAAAGAAAAATAGAAAATAGGAGCTGCAGTCTCCACAGCTAGTCTTTTCTCTGCCCGTCTTTCAGCAGCGGCGTATTATACAACATGTTGTGTAATACACCGGCGTTTTCTTGCCGTCTTACCATACAATACAATTGTGTGGGTGACGGAAAAAAAACACTAAGCGACCGCGGTTTTTGTGCAAAGCATGACAAAAGCTGCGATTCTGCATTGGAGAAAAGACGGACACTTTTGGGCCGTTTATTGTCCGATGCAGTGTAGACATAGCCTTATTTTATTGGTATAATTTTAGGATAGATATGACTTTTTGATTGGAAAATGTATCCAAATGTAAAGTCTACTATCCGTTGAGGAAATCTGAAGGAAAGGACTATTTTTTTTTTTTACAGCAAAAAACATTAGGCTTTGTATATTGCTTTGTTTTTTCATTGAACCAATAACACAGCGTACTAAACAGCTGTGAAATCAGTGTCAACTGATTCTATTCTGTCTTGAAAAGAGAAAAATGGAAAACAAACACAGGTGTGAACCAGGCCCCAAAAACAACACTGGCACTCAAACTGGTTGGGTCTATTTTACAATATGGGTGGGGAGGACATATGTTACACTTTCTACAAAATAAGGTGTTTAAAACAATGCATACACAAACAATGTATACACACTGACACAGGTAAAGCTGTCCATCACTGCATGTGGGCAGTGACTTCTACTGTCTCGTATAGCATCCAGTCAGGATTTACTCAGGAATTCTACTCCAAATCAAATAAACCTATATATTATAGAGCTCAGCTTTTCTCTGTTTATCATGTCCTGATCTCAGATAGTGTAGTATAAACCACCTGACAGGTAAACTGTTAAAATAAAAAAAATTTAAAAAAGCCCAAACGCAACCATGCAGTGCATTTCGCCACACAATCTTGTGGGGAGTAGAGTTGGCCAACACTTACCTATAACCTATTAAGGATATAATGTGCCACAGAGTATGTCCCATGAATGTGTTGTTTCATAGGTAATCCCCGTTGTTTTTTTTTTTATTTATTTATTTTCAAGTATGTTGTGATGTATGTTTTGTTGGTTGAATGGTGAACTGAGGTCTGGTAGTTGTTGGCAACCAGGAAAATAAAACATCTGTTCCTCCTTACTGTAAAAGTGATATCTGTAGGGACAAAGTTAGGAATGGGTTTTGGTTTTGAGATCCTATGTGCCCTATCAATGATCACTTCATTTTTGGAGAAGAAAGGTAACTTTTCTTTATTAATTATTGGAGGTAAGAGATAAGTTCAGCATTAGTATTATTTCAGGAAAACCACACAGCTAAACATTATTTCGTCTGTTTCTATAATCCAGGTCTTCTAATTTAGCCTTCAGAGATTACATGTTTTCTTCAAGTTCGTTGTGGGTGTCGGATTCCATTTTGAGCTGAAAAAATTCATCTATTTTGTTCTAAACATGGTTTATAAATTCCCCCAATATCCTATATAGAAGCGATGTGTGGTATACAAGACCAGGGTGAAGCTTTGCTGAATGGAAGAGCAGAGAGCTAACATGATTTCTTTAACCAATTCCTGACCAAGCTGTATGCTCTTCTTCCTGAGCAAGCACATTTTGCTTTTCTGTAGTACATGCTGGTTTGAAACCTATACCTTTTTCTCGTGCTTTATTGTATTTAAATTTTTCCCATTTTTCCATATGTTATGTTTTGTTTTTATGTAATTTTTTCGTGTCTTATTTTAATGCAAAGAAAAAATTAAATAATTTGATTTTTTTTTTGTGTAACTGCAAAACTGGCACCAAAATAAGTTTGGTAATTGTGCCACTTTTCTGTCACGGACATTTATATATCGGTGAAATAAAGCTTTATGGCTGTATGGAGCTGAGCTAAACATTGCAGTTTGGCTTGTATTTATTTTAATAATCTTTGTGTGTTTTGTTACATTATTTTACATATAAAAATGTCCTCAAAAGGTATTTATCAGACCTTACGGGGGGACGGGCAAAATATCACTTTTTTTTGGTGATATCCCCTGTAACTGGGGTTTGTATACTAGTCCTATTTGAAGAAGGCAATAGACAAAGCTACTAAGTATTCTATAACCTTTAATGGCTGTATGAAAGCTTGAAAAAGTTCATTCTTCGAAACTTCGCACTGGTGTGCGGACGGCCCGAGACTCCAGCTACTCCTTTCTACTAGTGATGAGCGATTGTGTCAACTATCATTATCGGATCGATAGTCGATATCCTCAATTATCATGCCGATAGTCGATAGTCAATAGTGGATTATCGCCGATGACCATTAGTCTATGGGAGAGGAACAACAGCTTAATTCTTACACCCAAACAGGGGTGGAGAAGCTGGAGTTAACATCCACAACAGTAAACTGGATACGTGCTACATCTTAGGTAAGACAATTAGGCAACAAGAATCACAGAAAAAAAACTGACAGACTATTCACTATCCATGTCTTGTACCACAGCATGACCCTTAAACCTGCATGACCCACAAATTAAAAAGTGTCAGAAGGCAGTATTGTTTGAACCATCATTTTAGTTGAACTGGACATTGACTATCCCTGTCCTGGACCACAGCATGCCTGTTGCATTAACCACTGAAGAACAGATTGGCGACGCTGTTCGTTACTGAGATTCACAGGCCACCGACCCAGCGATGACAGGCCTGACGGTCCTGCAACCGACGATCCGCTGGCTTGCGTGTTGTCGCCAGCACTGGAAGGAGCACCTACCTCTACCTCCATGTCCTACACCCCTCTTTGCTCTCTTACCACCTGCAGTTCGCTCCATGTTCAGA
The DNA here is from genome assembly GCA_025379985.1 of Phyllomedusa bahiana. NCBI lineage: Eukaryota > Metazoa > Chordata > Amphibia > Anura > Hylidae > Phyllomedusa > Phyllomedusa bahiana. The sequence goes on from JAODAL010019262.1 coordinate 12,122, forward strand.
AAGATAAAAATTTAAAAGGTATGGAAGAGTTTTTTACAGTCTATTGAAAGACGGCAAATCACAGCTATTCTTAAATCCCTCTAATTTCCAACAGCCAACTAGGATTAGAAACAGAATTGTTTCTATCAAATATCTGTGAAATGCGGTCTGGTGGAAGAACCGTAACACAAAATAAACAGTGTTCTTCCTTCAGTCCCTGAGTTTTACAACTGCCCACTAGGACTAGCAGTTGATAGTTTTCAACAAACTACCGTACAAATGCACGATTAGTGCCAAACTGAGACGCACTGAGTGAAATAGAAGTATTAAAAATTTATATGGATTAATATGGCGGCCTTCGCACCACTGACTACAGGCGTAATTTACTTTCAAATATGTATAACACAATATGCGTACAACTGAGCTCTCTGCGCCAAACAGACGCACGGACTGCAATAAGAGTTTTTAAATGTTATATGGATTAATATGGCGGCCTACGCATCACTGACAACAGGCGTAATCTACTATCAAATATGTATAAAACAATATGCGTACAACTGCGCTCCCTGCGCCAAACAGACGCACGGACTGCAATAAGAGTATTTAAATTTTATATGGATTAATATGGCAGCCTTCGCACCACTGACAACAGGCATAATTTACTATCAAATATGTATAACACAATTTGCGTACAACTGAGCTCTTTGCGGCAAAAAGACGCACGGACTTCAATAAAACTATTTCAAAGTTATAGGGCTAAGTTATGCCAGTTTTTGGGAACACTGACACGCAGTGAGTGCAATAGAACTGAAAAAACAGGGACAATTTCAACTTCTATCAGAGGTCTGCTTGCCAAAAAAGTGGTAAACAATGCTTTTTCAATTGAAGATCACAGAACACACTGAGCTGCAAAATATCTTCCTTTCAAATGGGAACACAATAGACTTTGCATACTAGCCCAGTTACCAGGGAAGTCCAGGGTAAAAACATCCCATGCACTGAATGCATACCCTGCACATGGCAGGTGGAAAGGGAAGCCTACACAGGCTTTCTGCCTATCTGTGTATTCAGCACTCTTTAGGCTACAGTAGGTATATACAGCATTGGACAAAAGACTATCTGAAAACACAAATTCTAAAAATATTCATAAAACAGAGGGTTTTTTTCCACTGCCTGCCAAAAGCTGCTGAAAAAAACATTTTTATTTTTTTTTACAAAGATGCAAAGCAATAGATTTGCAACGTATTTCTACAAAAAACGCACCAAAAAATGCGCAGAAACGCGCCAAAAAATCTGGAGCTTTAAATTTTCTGCCCTGCTCCGTACTTTACTGGGGACAGCCCTGTCTACCTACTTAATTAATGGGGGAAGGCCCTGACTACCTACCTAATTAATGTGCCCAGTCTACAGTCTACCTACCTAACTACTAGGGGCCTATGTAACAACCTTCCTAATGGAGGTCCTACATACCTATTAACTGTGGGAGGCCATATATACCTACCTTATGAGGGGACCTTATATACCTACCTACTGAGAGGGTCTATGTAGATACCTAATTGGGTACTATATACCTACCTACCTACTGTGGGGCCTTTATACGTATCTGTTTACTGAGGGGACCTATACACCCACTGAGGGGCTACCTAATTTGGTATTATTTACCTCTTTACCTACTGAACAAATCTGTAAACTTACTGTTGGGGGCCTATTTTCCTATATACTGAGAATACCTATTTATCTACCTACTTTGGGAGGTCTATATATTTACGGATCTACTGCGGGAGGGGTTGGGGCTTGTATACCTACCTAATTGGGTCTACCTATTTACATGCCACTTATCTGGCTTTTTTAGATTTCTTTTTCTTTTAAGTTAATCATCTGCTTTAATATGTCACCGGCTAAATATGGTGAAGGTTTAGTTGCCGAATGGAGTGCGGGTTAATAAGAGTTAATGAGAAAAATACTTGACCTATAGCAGGTGGAAAAGGAATTACCTCAATGGTGGGGGGGGGGGAGGATAAGGAATAATCAGTCATTGTTGCAGCCTCTTTTCTAAAGGTTCTTAAAAAATTGGAGCAGAGTTCCTGACAGGTTGGTAGGTTTGGGACGATAAACTGTCGGTATTTTCTTTGGGTGGAGTAGTGATTGCTGCTGTGCTACCTTGTCCTTCCCAATAACTGCCAGAAAGTGTGGCCATGTAGTATCCCAGTAAGCTGCTAATGCATGTGAGTGTACTCTGAAGTCTTTTTGGGGGCTGGTAGCCCAACTACCAGTAAAGTACTTCGTCCCGCAATTACGGCTTGAATAAGCTGTGTGAAGCGGGCCTGATTTCGCCCGCAATTACAGCTTGAATAAGGCACAGCTCCCCGGCCCCATAGACAGCCATTATCCATGGCGCGTATCCCGCCGGGATAATGTGAATGTCACTTTCTCCCCACCCGGCGTATTCTATGAGAATTGTGGATTACCGTAATGGCTGGGACGGATTCCAGCCGTACTGCAGTGCAGTACGGTGCGCAATACGGCTGGAATCCGTGCCCAAAATAAGCCGTGTGAACGACCCTTTAGAGTGTTCTTGAATCCTTCTACTGCCTGAATCTAATTAGTCCCCTGGGGGGTGGAGAGGAATAACTCGGGGGAAGTTTCTCTGCTGTGCAGTGCTTTCTGAATAGGCATATGGAACAGCAAGGCCTCAAATACATCACTATGCCTCTCGATTTCCCTTAGCACTGATCTCTGGCTTCTAAATGTTTAGACCTGATTTCGGTGAAAGGTTAACCACTGGCTCCTCAGGCTCATACTGGTGTAAGGCAGACACCATTTCACTAGCTGCTTAGTCCATGGCGGTGGGCCTAACTATTCCAGACTTTGCTCACTGTAAACCAGATTGGCCACAATGGTTTCTCTGATTGTCGTCTACACCAGTGTTCCCCAACTCCAGTCCTCAAGGCACACCAACAGGTAATGTTTTCAGGATCTCCCACAGAATGCACTGACAATAATGATATCACCTGTGCATAATGCACTGACAATAATGACTTAAAATGTGAAATTATAAGGAAATCCATAAAACATGACCTTTTGTTGTGACTTGATGACTAGGTTTGTGAACCTCTGGTCTACACCATAGCTCTTCCTCAAGTTGCTGGCAGTAGAGGTGTTGCAGTCATACAGCTGGCGCTGGTTTTGTCTCAATCAAAGTTAGCAAATTTTACTTCTTTGACCTGATTTAGGTCATTTAGGACATAAGAGATTACCAAGAATGGTACTTTGGTCATAAGCTCAGCCTCAGTGTGACCATTTTTTTTTTTTTTTATTCCCCTTAGGGATCAAGCAATTTTTTATTTTTGTTTTCCATTTTGTTAATCGTTGCATTACAAAACCTTTTTTTTTTTTTTTTTTTTTCTGTTGACCTAGCCAGGGCTTGTATTTTCAAGACAAATTAAATTTTTTAATGCCACCATTTTGGAGTACATACAAATTAAAAAACTTGTATTGCATCTTTCAAGGAGGCCTGGAAATAAAGAAAAATAGTGCACTACAACCACATATGGGAAAGCTCTGAAAACAGTAGAATCTTGGAAATTAATTTTAAGTTGCATTTCTCTGGTCACATCTACTGTGTTCCTGTAAATAATGGGTAAAAACTGAAAAACTGAAAACTGCAAAAGTGAAATTCTGAAATTTCACCTGCTTCACTTTAATTTCTGTGAAATACCTAGGAAGGGAAGAAGGGAAATACCTAAAGATTTAACAAACTTCCTAACATTGTTGTAAATACTTTAAGGGGTGTAGTTTCTTAGATGAAGTCATTTATGAGGGTATCTAACATGCAGGTCCCTCAAAGCCATGTCTGAACTGGACTGGTCCCTAAAAAAATGTATATTGCAAGTTTTCTTGAAAATATGAAAAATGACTACTACATTTCTAAGCCCCCTAAAGTCATTAACGAAAAAAAAATTTTTTAAATGTCAACCTACTGTGGACATATGTTAGATGCTAGTTACAAACTATTTTGCGCAGCATAAATTTTTGAGTTTTGAAAATGACAAATTTTTCACAATATTTTGATATGTTTCACAAATAAACAAGGATTGTTTGGACCAAAATTTCTTAGTAACTTGAAAGCACAGTATGTCACGAGTAAACAGTCTCTGAATCATTTGGATACAGTGGGGAAAAAGTATTTAGTCAGCCACCAATTGTGCAATTTCTCCCACTTAAAAAGATGAGAGGCCTGTAATTGACATCATAGGTAGACCTCAACTATGAGAGACAAAATGAGAAAACAAATCCAAAAAAATCACATTGTCTGATTTGGAAAGAATTTATTTGCAAATTGTAGGTGACCGGATACTTATTTTCCACCATAAACAAACAAGATTTCTGGATCTCACAGACCTGTAACTTCTTCTTTAAGAGGCTCCTCTGTCCTTCACTCATTACTGTAGTAATGGCACCTGTTTGAACTTATCAACATAAAAGCACCTGTCCCCAACCTCAAACAGTCGCAATCCAAATTCCACTACGGTGAAGACCAAAGAGCTGTCGAAGGACACCAGAAACAAAATTGTAGCCTTGCACCAGGCTGGGAAGACTGGATCTGCAATAGGCAAGCAGCATGGTATGAAGAAATCAACTGTGGGAGCAATAATTATAAAATTGAAGACATACAAGACCACTGATCTTCCTCGATCTGGGACTCCAGGCAAGATCTCACCCCATGGGGTCAAAATGATCACATCGCAAAAATCCCAGAAACACATGGGGGACCTAGTGAATGACCTGCAGAGAGCTGGGACCAACGTAACGAAGGCTACCAGTAATCAGTAACACACTACGCCACCAGGGACTCAGATCCTGCAGTGCCAAACATGTCCCCCTGCTTAACCCAGTACATGTCTGGGCCCATCTGAAGTTTGCTAGAGAGCATTTGAAGGATGCAGAAGAATATTGGGAGAATGTCATATGGTCAGATGAAACCTAAGTAGAACTGTTTGGTAGAAACACAACTCGTCATGTTTGGAAGAGAGAGAATGCTGAGTTGCATCCAAAGAACACCATACCTACTGAGAAATATGAGGGTGGCAACATTATGCTTTGGGGATGTTTCTCTACAAAGGGACCAGGATGACTGATCCGTGTACATGAATGAATGGGGCCATGTATCATGAGATTTTGAGTGCAAACCTCCTTCCATCAGCAAGGCCATTGAAGAAACATGGCTGGGTCTTTCAGCGTGACAATGATCCCAAGCACAGCGCCAGGGCAATGAAGGAGTGGCTTCCTAAGAAGCATTTCAAGGTCCTGGAGTGGCCTAGCAAGTCTCCACATCTCAACCCCATAGAAAACCTATGTTGCCCAGCGACAGCCCCAAAACATAACTGCCCTAGAGGAGATCTGTATGGAGAAATGGACCAACATACCAGCAACAGTGTGTGCCAACCTTGTGAAGACTGGAAGAAAATGTTTGACCTCTATCATTGCCAATAAAGGATATATAACACAGTATTGAGATGAACTTTTGTTATTGACCAAATACTTATTTTCCAACATAATGTGCAAATTCTTTCCAAATCAGACAATGTGAGTGTAGGGATTTGTTTTCTCATATTGTCTCTCATAGTTGAGGTCTTGAAATTACAGGCCTCTCTCATCTTGTTAAGTGGGAGAACTTGCACAATTGGTGGCTGACCAAATACGAATTATCTCCGCTGTATGGACAAAGAAAGTAACAGGAACATCAAGATGTTTAGAGATGGTCTTAAAGCTTTAACGTGTTTGTCTATAATTTTCATTTTAATCTCCTGAAATACAGCTTTTCTTAGCTTCCATGTTCATAATTCCAAATAGCAGTGAATACTTTTTACCGTTTAAATAGGCAGACTGACTGATTACAAGTTTGAATACGCCTATGATGCGAATTACAGGACACCTAATGGACAAATTACAATCTTTTATAGGAATCCAATTGTTTTTTTCCGGGCCTGTTTCATATTTGTTTTCCTTCAGTTGATGCACAATTTAAGAGCAATGTCTGATTTTCAGTAGTTGATTTGCAGTAAATTTATTTTTACTTTTGACAGTTTCAAGTTATTTTATTGATCATTTTAGGATTTTCTTTCTTTACTGGAAGGTTAACAACAATTTTTGTCCATGTATTTGTGTGTCTCTATATGTATAGGCATGGGGACTCTTTTATCCTCATTATTTGGTGAGATCTCTATAACTTTCTACCCATCTGTATAATTTGGCATTGCAATTTGAGTAACCTTTTTCCCTACATCTTTCTTTAATTACATTGGGATTAGGGAGGAATGAATAGATTCTGACAAAGTGGAATTTGTTTTGAATAAAGATGGGCGAATAGATTCTAACGAAGTGGAATTCATTTAGAATTTCAGGAAAACTTCGGTTCTGCACGAAGCCGAAGTTTATGGTGATTCGGAGAACGAAGCCTTTTTTTTTTTTTTTTTTTTTTTTTTAAATTGGTAAAATGGCCGCGAGCACATGGCATGACATGGGGCAGAAAACTCTGGGAGGAAGAAAGGAACACCCTCAATGACCTGTGCAGACATGAAGCCAATCGGCGACCATCGGGCTTCTGTGACGTCACAGCCCTATAAATACGGACGCCATCTTAAATTCTCACATTTCTCACTGTGTGTCCTGTCATAAGCATCTATCTGTTGCTGCACTATATAAAACTTTTATTCTAGAACAAACTCGTTTTATCAGCGACTGGGGGAAAGACCATCACAAGTGTGTATTATTTGCACACTTGTTACTCAACCAGCGTTATTTTGTTTTAGTTTGTGGGGTATTCTCCCTAAAGTCCAGGGTGGGTGTATTTCTGCCCCATATATGCCTCAATTTCATCTGTTTTTTTCTGTAGGGTATTTCATACACAAGGGTTAATTTAGCCTGTTATTGGGGTAATTTGGAGCAAAATACAGGGTGTGTATTTATCATATACAGACATCTTCATTAAACAGAGTCTGTAAACTTTTGATCAAACAGTATGTCAGACAGAGGTGGCAGGCCCTTCACATACGAATGGCAGTGGCACAAACATTCCTGGACCAGGTCGCAACACAGTAAGGAGATGTCGCAGCAGGAGTGACTCAGTGAGGCCAGAACTGCCGTTGTCATCTAGCGGCCATGTGTTGACCAGCAACCCAAGGGTTCTTGATTGGTTGACTAGGTCCTCTACTTCCTCCCAGATGACATCTGACAAACCCAGCCAAGAGTCGGTGGGTTCGTCAGACACGACCCTTAGTTGGCATGGTCCGGGAGCAGGTCGGGGGCCCTCACCTGTTCTCAACCCGCCTCTGTCCCATCCGGTTGCCTCAGCCAGAGAACTACTATGTGGTCTGGGCTCAGCGCCACTATACAGCGAGTACGAACTCTTTAAGGACAGTCAGCAGGTACTTGGCAGCGAAGAGGTGGGACAGACATCCCCTGCTTCTTGCAGTAGGCGGCAAAGTGTTGATGTGGAAAGTGGCATGGGAGGTTATGTTGTGAGAGGTCAGCCTCTGCATACCGAGACCATTGAGGAGGACAGCAGTGACGATCAAACAGTAATCCATGATTATGTAGTTAATCGCACTTGGGAGCCGGGTGAATCAAGGTCTTCATCATCATTGTCGGGAGAAGAGGGCATCAGCTTGCGCATCAGGCAACGGCGCAGTCAGCAAGTTGGTAGTGTGGCTGGGAGTCAGCAGGGTGGCAGCAGTGCAATGTCGGGAGCTAAAAGGCCACAGGGTAGACCACCCACTTCGCAGGTCCAAAAAAGTAGTGGCACAGGGGCTCAGCGAGGCAGCGATGGTAATACTCAATCAGTGTTGGCGGTAAAATCACCTACTCGGCGGTGTGGCAGTTTTTGCTAAGACACCAGAGGAGCCGAACATGTGTATACAGTATGTAGAATCTGTGGGCAGAAAGTGAAGCGTGGCTAGGGAGCTAACGTTGGCACCATGGCCCTGCGTCAACACATGCGTCGCCATCTAGTGGCCTGGGAGAAACATGTCTCAGATGTGGCGGTCCATCAGCAGCACCCAGTGGCACACATGCCATTTCAGCCAATTAAGGCTCCACCACCTCTGCTGATGGGAGCTATTTATCTTTCCCATCATCTCCCGGTCCAGATGCTCCTGCTCCTTGCCAGTCATGGCGCCAGCAGTCGTTCACCGAGGCGATTGCCAAGAGACAACAGTATGCGTCCAACCATCCTATGGTGCAGAAGCTGACCGTGTTGTTGGTACTGCAGTCCCTCCCTTTCCAAGTGGTGGACTCTGCACTGTTCAGAGAACTAATGGCTTGTGCCGAGCTGAGGTGGAGAGTCCCAAGCCATAATTTCTTTTCGAAAAAGGCAGTACCAGCCCTAGAAAAGAAGGTGGGCCAGTCCATGAGCCTATCAGTTTCTTCCAAGGTGCACGGCAGCACGTACATAACCACTGGAGAAGCTGTCCTGCCCGGCCAGTAGTGTGGCATCAGAGCAGGTGTTTAGTGCAGTAGAGGACATATTTACCCCAAGGAGAACATGCTTGTCCACCCGAAATGTGGAGAGACACACCTTTGTCAAGATTAATCAGACATGGATCAGCCAGGATTTCCACACACCAATGCCTGATCCATCAGCCATGCCGCCTCATCCATATTTTGACAAATGAGTCTGGATTCTTCTGGCTCCCTTCCTCCGCTACTATTCTGATGCTGTCATTCCCCTGATGCCACACATCTGCTGCCAGCTGCTCCTACTACCCACCATCTTTACCAGGGATTGGTAATGCCACCCACCTCCCCACTCTTTACTGGGCCATTATGTAGCTGTCTGATGCTGCTGCCACCTCACCACTCGGGTCTCCTCATGCTGCTGCTGTCACCTCCAGGCTAAGTCACCATGTCACTCTCTGGCTTGATGATGCCGCCACCTCCTCATTATGTCACCTTGCTGCCGCCACCCCCACACTGTGTAATATTGCCACTCTGTGACCTACTTATGCTGCTGCCAAATGACCACTCGACCACCCTGTGGTTTCTAATGCTGTTTCCACCCTCCACCTCTCTGACGTTGTTTGGTTTTACCCTTCTTTTAATCTGTCAGAAGGAATGAAAAGGACAAACAAAACTGATTGGGTCTTCTACGAAGCCTTAAGGCCATTATGACATGGTCCTTTGCTTGCTTCAAGACTGTCTGATTAGGTAGCCAAAAGCAGCAGTGGATACAAAAGACAGAAGCAAAGCAATGTGCCCATTTCTTAAAACTTCACACAAATTTTATTCATAAACTTCCAACTATAGCATCAAATTGCACACTCCTTTTACACTTCCTTTTGGCTTTAGCAATACTGAAGGATTATTGACCGATTGAAAGCGGACACTGACTGATCAAAGGAAGGGCAAAATGATCAGTGACATCAACGTAAAATTACTGCTGACACCCTCTTCACTCTTTCAGGGGGCTCTACATGTATTGGCGTTTAACAGAACAGATTCTGTCAACTGTGGAATCTTCTGATGACGGTGTAAAAGGAGTGCGCTCTTTGATGTATAGTGGGATCTCGGCCCTCTGATCGGTTCTTTCTAGCTGATGCTGACATTACCCTTTTAGGCTGTGTTCCCACTTCAGTTATTTGATCAGTTTTGACCCCGTAACTGCCCAGAGCAGTGAAGTGTGAAACAATTTCTAAGAGCGGCGCCTGTCATCTACGTGTCATACGAAATCACAGCATTGTTTCAATACCAAACCACGCTCCCTATGCATATTTCTGCATGGCACAGTGTTCTACAACACCATACAGGCGCTCTGCAGCCAGGAAATAGCTATTTTTTAACGTGATTCGTCACAAATAAATTCGAAATGAAACTTTTGATTGGGATCTTTCAAAAGAGATGGGTTGGGCGAGGGGAAGATAGACAGCCAACTGCATGCTACCGATCTGTTATCTGTTTGTCACTATGTCCCCTACTTTTGTTTTCACAAAATGTAAGTAAATGTATGTGTGTATGTATGTGTGTGTGTGTATATATGTGTGTGTGTGTGTGTGTGTGTGTGTGTGTGTGTTGTTGTGTTGTTGTGTATTATATATATATATATATATATATATATATATATTAGTGTTGATATGTGTATCCACATACGTTTGTATGTGAAACTATATATATATATATTATATATATATATATATATATATATATATATATATATATATATATACACACAGTACACCTCACATTTTTGTAAATATTGCACTATATCTTTTCATGGGACAACACCGAAGATATGACACTTTTATACAATGTGCAGTAGTCAGTGTACAGCTTGTATGACTGTGTAGAAAAGTTGGAAGTTCAACATGGCACCTCATGACAAAGAACTCTGAGGATCTGAAAAAAAGAATTGTTGCTCTACATAAAGATGGCCTGGCCTTTAAGAAGATTCCCAACACCCTGAAACTCAGCTGCAGCACGCTGACTAAGACCATACAGCATTTTATCAAGACAGGTTCCACATGGAACAGGCCTCGCCATTGTCGACCAAAAAAAAAGTTGAGTGCACATGCTCGGCGGCTTATCCAGAGATTTTCTTTTCAAAACAGACGTATGAGTGCTGCCAGCATTTATGCAGAGGTTAAAAGGGTGGAGGGTCAGCCTGTCAGAGCTCTGACTAAGTGCAGCACACTGCATGAGATTGGTCTGCAAGGCTGTTTGTCCCAGAAGGAAGCCTCTTTTAAAGATGATGCATAAGAAGGCATGCAAACAGTCTTCTGAAGACAAGGCGACTAAGGGCATGGAACCATGTCCTGTGGTCTGAGTCCAAGATAAACTTATTTGGTTACATGGTATCAAGCGTGTGTGGTACACATAAGGAGTACAGAGACAAGTGTGTCTTGCCTACAGTCACCAATGGTGGTGGGAGTATCATGGTTTGGGGCTGCTTGAGTGCTGGCGGCTGAAGGAACCATGAATGCCAACATGTACTGTGAAAAACTGAAGCCGAGTGTGATCTACCTCCCTTCGGGAACTGGTCCGCAGGGCAGTACTCGAACATGATAATGTACCCAAACACACCTCCAGGACGACCACTGCCTTGCTAAAGAAAATTAGGGTAAAGGTGCTGGACTGGCCAAGCATGTCTCTAGACCTAAACCCTATTAAGCATTTTTGGGGCATCCTCAAATTGTAGGTGGAAGAATGCAAGGTCTCTACCATCCACCAACTCCATGATCTCATCATAAAGGTGTGGAAGAGGATTCCAGTGGCAACCTGTGAAGCTCTAGTGAACTCCATGCCCAACAGAGTTAAGGCCATGCTGGAAAACAATGGTGACTGCACAAAATATTGACACTTTGGGCACAATTTGTCCATTTTCACTTAGGGATGTATTCACTTTTGTGGTCAACGTGTTAGACATTAATGGCAGGATGTTGAGTTATTTTGAAGGGGCGCACCAATTTTAAACTGTTATACAAGCTGTACACTGACTACTTTATATCATATCAAAGTGTCATATCTTCAGTGTTGTCCTACAAAATGATATAATACATATTTACAAAAATGTGAAGGGTATACTCACATTTGTGAGATACTGTAAATATATGCATGTGTCTCAGTAGTGGTGATTGAAATTTTGCGGACCCATCCTAATTCTTTATATTTCTGCCAAAATTTGACCTAAAACTGCATCAGTCCTAAAAGAGGATGATGTGAACTAAGTCAAGAAAATTAGTTACAATATAAGATTGGTCCCTTTTATTATTGGGAAAAATTATCCAGTATCACATATCTGGTATGAACCCCATTCCCCATTATGCAGAACTAATTAGACTAATATCATACATTTCCAGTGATTGTAGATTAATCCTACATATTGGCTTGAAGGCATTTTTACTTACAAAACTGCTTTAACTCTGAGGTTGAGGGGGCTCCACACATGAACTGTTTGCTTAAGCCGAACACCAGACAAGAATTTTTTTATTTTTTTTTTCAATGACACCGCTGTATGAGGCTTCGTTTTATTCATGGTAAGTTGTACTTTTTGGGGGAATAGTTTAAGCTCACTTATAAATTGTTTCAGAATTGCTTTTTTATATTTTTTTTACACATTTTTTCACACTAACGACCTGCACTGTCCGACGTCAAAAGTCGGCAGGCAGTCGTTAAGGTCTGTCCACAGCATTTCTATTGGATGAAGGTCTGCCCACAGCATTTCTATTGGATGAAGGTCAGGACTTTGACTTGGTCATTCCAAAACTTCAATATTAAACTTAACTCTTCTTTAGTTAAATTAACTTTGCTGCATGACCCACATTGGTTTTCAGCTGTTGGATATATATCTTGACTTTTTCTTTTGAAATTTTTTTAAACAATTCAAATGTCATTATTAGTGATGAGCGATTTAATTGAGAAAAGTTTAAATTGAAGCCATGTTCATGGTTTCCGAGATCTTGATTCGATCTGTTTTTTTCCCCAATCGTGATCGCGGATCCAGATTGCACCATTTTCGCAGCTTGCTGCACTTTTGCCGGCCATCCAAATAGCGCAGAGCACAGAGGGGGGTCAAGAATGTCACCAGTGGTGGATGTAGGGATGTCATTGGCTGCTAAAATCACATGACTCTGTTTTATCTATGTCACGGCACTTCCTGCACGCTGCCATTAGCTTCCAGACTGTGAACAGAATGGATCGCTGTCTCTCTGCTTAGCTTTTTTTAAAAGCTGGCAGAAACTATTTCCCCACACCATTTCACCACGGAAAGGCTGCTAGATAGATTAGTTAGGTTAGGGAACAGCAAGATTAGGCAATTCTAGACCGTATTAGAGATTTGAATACAGCTGCACTGCCGTAAATTTCCTCGGTTCAGTTTCTGAGGGTGGGGGGGCGCTTGGTTCAGGGGGGCAGCTTTGGCGTCAGACACAACTACGTTAATCTCTCATATCAAATCACTGTGAGATACCAGCATATTTTATTTCTGCATTGCCCTAAACTTCCTGGCAGCAGTTTCTGAGGAGGGGGGCCGCTTGGTTGTGCAGGGAACCTCTGCATCAGACACAGCTATGTTAATCTCTCATAAGAAATCACTGTTCTATGGAGTTTTATTTTGGAAAATGTTATTCCTTGGTCACAACGTCTGTGCTGCAGTGTAATATGGATAGCCAGTGCACAGGAAACTTAGCAAATCAGCCCTAAACAGAAATAGCTTTGATACACAGCTTTTTGGTAGAAAACTTAATTCCATTCCCTTTATCTGCATACAGCAGTTTTTTTTGGCGGGAGGGACAGCCGGTGTAAAAGACCCCGTTCTTCCATAAGACCCAATTTCCAAGATATTCCATAGATAAATATCCTGTTTATAATCCTTAATGCTTGTCGCATAAGACCACATTGCTTGGCTATTCCAAAGAAAAAAGTCAATTGCTAGTCCTACTTGGCAGTTCTAAATTACAAGGACTGAAGGAAGAACACTGTTGACTGGTTGTCAGAGTTGTTCCACAACACCTAATTTCATAGATATCCCGTAGAAAACATTTCTATTTCTACCCCTGGTTGTCAGAAAAGACTACATTTCTTAGATAATCCGTAGAAAAATATTCTATTTGTACTCCTGGTTGTCAGTTGTGGGAAAAGACCACATTTCAGAGATATTCTGTAGAAAAAAAGTTTATTGCTAGTCCTACTTGGCTGTAATAAATTACAAGGCCTGAAGCAAGAACACTGTTGATTCGGTGTTGCAGTTCTTCCATAAAACTGCATTTCACAGATATTCGATAGAAACAATTCTGTTCCTAATCCTAGCTGCCAGTTGGAAATTATAGGGATTTAAGAACACTTGTGATGTGCTGTCTTTGCAGTACAGTTCTTCAATAAGAGACTGTGAACAAATCTTCTAGACCTTTTTAATATTTATCTTTCTGAACATGAAGAAAAGTAGAGGTGGTAAGCAAGCAAGGGGGGGGGGGGGTTGGACGTGGAGCTCAGGGCAAGAGATAAGGCGCACCATCCAGTGCTCCGGACAACACACAAGCGAGCACAACATTCGTTTCATGACCGTCAGGGCTGTCCTCGCACGGTCGGTTACCTGTGAATCTCAGTAATGAAAAGCGTCGCCAATCGTTTCTTCAGTGGTTAACAAAACCTGCATCCACTGCTTTTACCTGCTCGTCCTTCTCAGTCACGACCACAAATGACGACGATGACAACATCATCATGGTCCGCATCAGTCCAACCTGAAGTAAACACATCCCAAATGTCAACCCATGTACAGACCACTGTGGATAATCCATGTTCTGAAGACCTCTTTGATGACCCAATGCGGTTTGGGTCAGAAGTCATTTCAAAAGATCAAGAGGCCCAAGAGGATTTTTTTGTCTGCTCTGATTCCCAATCGCTGATGCCGTCAGAGGAGAAGGAAGTTGGTCAGTTGGCAGAAATCCCGAGCGGTCCGCAACCCCTCGCAGTGCCTGTGGCTTCTAGCCCACAGCTTCAGGATGTAGACTGTCAGGACGAGGAAGTCACCTGTGGTGATGATGATGTTGATAATGACATTACGGATCCAAAGTGGTCTTTTCAGCAGCATTTGCTTGCGAGTGCCTCATCAGTGGACGAGGAGGAAGATGATGGGGTAGTTTCAGTGTGGGTCCGGCCATAGAAAGGGAGAGGGTGGTCGCATAAGTCTGCTGACCTTAATCCGCCAGCCATGGTCAGTGGTGGCAGCGGAAACACCACTAATAGGTTATCACCTTTGAAGAGGTGCAGGACCTGTGAAGCCTAGGCCTCTTTCGATCAAGCCTCAGATTCGCTGAGCAACGTTATGTGCCGGATTTTCTGTCAACGCATCAGTAGAGGCAAGAATCTAAAGCATTTAACCACCACGAACATGAACGGGCACATGCATCTAAAGCAAGAGGAGTCACATGGAAAAAAGGCCACACAGGTCCTGGGGTTCCAACCACTGTGACATCTTCTATCTCCTCCTCCTCCGCCACTTCCAAGACCAAGTGTTACTCTGCTGCCCATGCCCCGGAGCGGCATGAGCAAGCACCAGCCCACACGGTCGCCCGATTATCACCATCAGAGACTCAGCCTACCCCTTCTCCTTCCACCAGTTTGAACTGAACGGCGTCCAGCGGACAGTCTAGCAGCTAGCCTTCTGTGTACCAGGTGTAGGAGCATAAGAAACGCTTTCACCCCAACCATCCAAAAGCCTGAATGTCGGCATTGCCAGGCTTTTGGCCTTGTAAATGTTGCCTTTCTAACTGGTGGACACAGATGGGTACTGCCACGTTATTGCCCTGGTATGCCCCCAATACCAGATGCCGAGCAAGCATTTTTTTTCCCGAGAAGCCATCCCTGCCCTTGCCAGCCACGTGTCAGTAAAAAATCTCCAGCGCGTTGGCTGCATCTGTGTCCACCAAAGTCCATCTGACCACAGATACATGGACTAGTAAGCATGGTCAAGGGCATTACATCTCTGTGACAGCTCGTTGGGTGGATGTGGATGACTCTGGTGATGATGGTGGCTCTCAGGCTTGACGCTAACTCTTTCACACTGCTCGGATGGTGCAGGTTTCAGATCCCCAAGCTCCACGGGTAGCATCACGTGCCAAGAGAAACCAGGCCATGTTGAAATGAATAAGTCTTGGAGACTGTCAACACACAAGTCAAGAGCTGTGAACAGCTCTGCGCAATGAGACTGAGCAGTGGCTGGGTGATAACAAACTTGCGCCAGGCAAGGTAGTGTATGACAACGTGAAAAATCTCCTTGCTGCACTTAAGATTGGTAGGTTTGCACACATCTCTTGCCTGGTACACATCATGTTCGTGCAGAAATTTCTAAAGTCCTACTAGGGTTTCGACTGCCTGCTGAGGACGGCTTGAGGTCTGAGCTCACACTTCCGGCATTCACACCCTGCTTCGGCCTGACTGGCTGCGTTGCAGCGTTATCTTGGCCTCCCCATTAACCCTGCCTACCTGTCACTCGGTTCATCTTACATCACGGATCCTAGTACCGAACATTAAGCAGCATCACCGTCTATCGGCCATCCTCTTCAAAAGGGACGTATGTCATTTATCTTTTTGCAAGTCCTAAGTTTTCTATTTTTGTCTGTTCCCTGATGAACCCGATCTATCTTATGCCGGGGGAAACGTGTCGGAACGTGGAACACATGCTTATAGCATATATTACCTGTGCTTATTTATTGCAACATCCCTATTATATTTATAGTTTTTGGTTTGTTCTTTTT
Source organism: Phyllomedusa bahiana (assembly GCA_025379985.1). Taxonomy (NCBI): domain Eukaryota; kingdom Metazoa; phylum Chordata; class Amphibia; order Anura; family Hylidae; genus Phyllomedusa; species Phyllomedusa bahiana. The sequence continues at coordinate 28,345 of JAODAL010019262.1, forward strand.
GTGGTGGCTTTGTTATTTTTCACTATTAGGGTTACACTTTTTTGTTTATTTTTATTTTTGTTATTTGGTGTTATTAGATTAAGGGGTGTCTAGGGACTGGTAGGGTTAGGTTCCTGAGTGGGGTCGCCCTTCTTCAGGGCGGTATCCCCACTTTCTTCTAGGTTTTAGTATTTTGAGGGTAATTTAGGGACTTCTTTAGGTCCGTTTTATCAGCTTATCTTATTAAAAGTTATGTTTTAGCCTGAAGGCGTATAGTTTTGCTATTGTAGTTTTTTCCTCCCCATTAACCATCTCATTGTTGACGTGGCAAGACGCTGGAATTCCAACCTTCACATGCTCCAGTGATTGTGGCAGCAGCGTAATGCCATTATGCAGTATGAAGTGGCCTGACAAGCAGTGGTGCGGACCTTGGTGTGTTGAGCCACAGAGAGTGGATGCAGGCGAAAGATCTCTGCACCATCCTTGTCAGTTTTAAAGACGCCACCAAAATGGTCAGTGAGGACCATGCCCTTGTCAGCATGACCATTATGGTGATATTTGTTCTGGAACAAGTGTTAGACACTCTGAAGCAGCAGGTCCCAGCAGTGATGGAGGAGGAGGTGGACACAGATGCGGACACAGAGCCTTACTCGCCATAGGCTCTAGGCCCGATGGTTTCCCAACTTTATAAGTCTTCGTTAGGCGGTGGTACAGGGTCCAGTGCTGGTGCAGGGCAGCACTTCAGCTCTCAGAGTACTGCGTATGAGGCTAGCCAGGGGTGTGTTGATGCTGAGGATGAAGCATGGCTGGACACAGACGGTACCGATGTCCCTGCGGTGGTAAGAGGTTGGCACAGATTTGAGGTGGAGGAGGAAGATGATGATCTGTTTAGCGTTCTTTGACCCCGAGGTTTGGGAAATTCTGGCCGCATCTCTCATTAGTGCTCGGATGCTCCATTACCTGCAACATGATCCACGCATCAAGGCAATCAAAATGAACAGCACTTACTGGGTGACCAGCCTACTTGATCCGCGTTACAAAATGAAAGTCAGCAAATTCCTTACACTCACAAAAAATGACAGTAGAATGCAGGAATTTGAGACCGCGCTCATTGATGAACTCGAGACCTCTGTTGCGCCTGCTTCACATTCTAATGTCATGGTGGAAAAACGTCAGCAACGTGATAGCAGTAGAGTGGCAAGTAGCCGTAGTAGCAGCAGCATACATTGTGGCAGAAGCCTAATGGGTGACCTGTGGCAATTGTTATTTACCACCTCACCAACACCTGTAAAGCAGGGCACAAATCAGAAACACAGAGACCACCTCAAGACCATGGTCCACAACTACCTGCGGCTCAACACCAATGTTTTGGACATGGTCCGGACCCATTCGACTTCTGGGTGTCCAAACTGGATGAATGGCCCGAGCTTGCTCGGCACGCCATAGAAGTGTTTTCCTGCCCAGCAGTCTGTGTCATCTCAAAACGGACCTTCAGTACAGCTGGCGAAGTGATAACTGACAAACGTATCAGGCTTTCCCCTGAGAATGTGGATCGTTTGACTTTTATCAAAATAAATCAAGCAAGGATCTTTGATTTTGTTGCCCCAGTTGCCGAGGTCAGCGATTAGTAGCAGGTCTACTTCACAATGTGAACTACACATTCCTCTTTGAAAAAGAAATGGTCCTATTGAAAAAACTTTATTCAAAATACTCAATTTCTTATTGCTAATTGTATTCAAATTGTGTCCAAAAGATCATTTTGCTGGTTTTGTGGTCAGGAGACTGTAAAAGACACCAATAGTAAAGATTTTATTGAAAAATACCTTATTCCAATTACTTATTTCTTCTTGAAAATTTTAAGCAGTGTCAATGGTTTGGGGGTCATGCTGCTGTAAGAGACAGTAATAGTCCAGGTCCTATTCCAAAAAATTATGTTTAAAAAGTTTTTATTCTTGCTAATTTTATAGAGTGTCGAAGGTCATTTTTGCGGCTTTTGGAGTCATGCTGCTGTAAAATACAGCAATATTCAAGGTTCTATTCAAATAAATCTTGTTTCAAATCAAATTGCTAATTTTCTTCTGAGTGTCCATAAGGACATTTCTGCTGGTTTTCAGGGCCCGGCTATTTTTAAAAGGGGGTGAAAACTCCTGTTAGTGGCCCTAAAAAAAAGGGGGGCCCTAGCGATTTTAAAATTTGGGAACAAAAAAAAGGGGGGGGGTTTCCCATTTGTTTTTAGCTGCTGGGCCCCGAAAAATTTAAGTAAAAATTAACGAAACAGCCCGGCTACCACTGAAACCCCCTAAAACTCCCAAGCCCGCCATTTTCTTCCTCGTCACAGCCAAAAGCTACAAAATTTTCTTCATCAGCCTTTCCAAACCCTTAAATAAAAAGAGGGGCCCCAAATTCTCCCAATAAAAAGACCCCACGGGATAACCCAAAATTCAAAAGAGCCCTTTAAACCAAAAATTCGGGGGGGGTCAGAAGGCATTTAAAAAGGGTTCAAGATTAGAGTTAAAGCGATTTTTATCGAAAAATTTTTAAAATCGGCAAGGTTTTTATGGGATCAAAATTTTTCCCCAGACCAGGGCGATAAAAAATTTTAAAATTTTGGTGCCCCCTCTTTTAAAGGGAAACGGGGCCTTTTTCGGCCACCTGTAATCTTGGCGGCCAGAAAATTTGAAAAACAGAATTAAAGCAGGGAGAGTGGTTCGACTCATAAATTTGGGTTTTGTGAAATGGTTGCGATTGGCTGGAAAAATCACATGCCCACCCCCGTTTTTACATAGAACACGTTTCCTGTTTCAGCCTCAGTGTCTCTCAGCGTCTCATAGGGATATGCCTGCGTTCTGCCTTGGCCAAACAGCTCAAAAATTAGTCTTTTTCCCCGGGCACAGAGAAACCTCTACAATTAGCTTTGACCCTTCCCAAATTTAAATTAATTGGGGAATTTAACTTTTTTAAATTAGTTAGCTAGAAAATTTTTTTAAAGCAAAAATCTACCACTGAAAATTTTCAGGGCGGTGGGAGCGGGGGGGGGGGGGGGGAGGCCCTGGGCGAACACAGACAATTTTATCTAAAAAAGAACACTGGAAAAATTCCCCAAAAGATTTTATTTTTAGACATAGTAGGGGAAAATATCTTTATTAAAAACATTTTTGCTATTGAAAATTTTCCGGATATTGGGCGCCTAAAACTTATTTTGGATACCCCACCTTTTTCTAGTAACTGAAAGGCCCTCTTTGTTACGCAAAACCCCCTTTTTTTAATTATCAGTATACATTTCAGATAGGTTTTTCAATTTTCCCCAAAATTACACCTTGACTTTTGATAAACCCTTTTTCACTTAAAAACAAACCACCAATCTTGTAGCCCAACACGGGTTTTTTGCTGCCAAAAATCCCCGTGTATCGTACAAAACATCCAGTTACGTTTTTTTTTTGACTTTTCCCCCCAAGCACTTTTTCTTTGGGTTGCACATCTACGAAAAATTTTTAAAACAGCAATTCTATATTCACCACAGGGAATTGAAAGGTTCAAAAAATACCTTTAATTAAAACAAAACACCCACGTTAGGGGTTTTTTTGACTTTTGCGCCCCCAGCACTTTTTAAATTGACGCACCCTCTACTAACTCTTAAAACAGCAATCATATTCACCCCCAAGGTGAATTGAAAGGTGCAAAAAATACCGTTTTAATATATAAAAAACATAAAAATTTCCCGTTTTTTTTTGATTTTTTCGCACCTATACTGTTAAAGGACGCAGCATCTAAAAAAAATTTTAAAAAACAGAAAATTAAAAACCCAACCACAGGTGAAATTGAAAGGTGCAAAAAATACATTTTAAATATAACAAAACAAAACAGATACTTTTTTTTGGGGTTTTTTGGGGCCCTTCCAAATTTTTTTGATAGACCCCTTTCCCATTTAAAATTTAAAATCCAGAATTTTGTTTTATTAGGGGGATTTAGAATAGCTTTAAATTTGTCTTTTAAATTTAAGAACTTTCCAAAACTTTCCATCCCCTTTTTCAAATTTTTATTTTTCCCTGAACAGGGACCGAAATGAAAAGGTGGTAAGCGAGAAAAAGGGGGGGGAACACATGGGGGAAGGTACGAGAGAAGGTGTTCCTTCCAGTGCTGGCGACCCCCGCAGGGGGCCAGGGATCGTCATTTTGCGGAACCGTCGGGCCCCGTAAAACGCGGGGCCCAGGGCCCTTTTAAACTAAGAAGGGAACATCTTCCCCCAACCCTTTCCCCTTCAGTGGTTTAATGCAACCTGCATCAAGAAAGCCCTTTACCCCCTCGCCCCCCGCAGTCACGGCCAAAAAATGTCGTAAATCAGCATCACAGAAATCTTTTTCCAACATGAAGAAACCCAAATGTAAACCCTTCGTGTACCCCCCTGGGATAATCCATTTTGAAGACCTCTTTGAGGAAAAAATGGGGTTGGGGGTTCAAAAGGGCATGTTAAAAAAGATCAAGGGGCCCAAAAAAGGGAAATGTTTTCTTTTCCTTTTAAAACCGGCCCAGTTATTTATCCAAAATCAGAGGGGGTGAAAGGGAACCCGGGTAAAATTTGGGCAAAAAACCCGGGCGGTCGGAAAACGCCTTGCAGTGCCCCTTGCTTGAAGCCCCCAGCTTCGGGAAATGCAAAAAGTCGGGCCCAACCAAATTTCACCTGTGTTAAAGAAATGATGATAAAGATAAATGATAAATGTTTAAAAAGATATAAATGATGCCCACTTTGGGGAAACCCCCCTGGTTTTTTTTTTCCCGAAAAAATTTGTTTGGCACCCGCTTCATCAGGGACGGGAGGAAGACATGGGGTATTGCCCAATAGGGGCCCGCCCCCAAAAAGGGAGAGGGGGTTTCCGCGAATCCGCTGATATGTTTTCCGGGCCACCACGGCCCAGCGAAAACCCCCCGCCCTCGCTTATCGCCGTAAAAAAGGCCCAGGACCTCTCAAGCCCGGGGCCTTTTTTTGAGCAACCTCTGATTCCCCCCAGCGATGTCATTTTGCCCCCCCTTTTTGCCAAAAAGGGCATAAGTAAGGGCAAAAAACCCTTTAAAAGGGGGGTTTTAACCACCACCAACATGTCTAGTCACATCAGCAATGCATATTTGAAATGGAGGGAAAATTTGGGCCCAAAAAAAAGGGCCAGACCGACCCCGGGGGCCCCCAAACCCAAACTGTCACCCCCCTTTTTCCCCTCCTCCCCCCCCACCACCAAGCGTTCCCCCTCCGCCCATGTCTCCAGAGTCAGATCAGGATCACCCCTCCGCTTCACCTCCCCCCGTCGCCCGAGTACCCCCAAAGCACCACCAAGCCCCATCCAACCCCCTTTTTCTCCTTCCCCAGTTTGACGACCGCACCCCGTACAGCGGCCAGTCTAGCAGCCAGCCTTCTGTCTTCCAGTTTGGGAGCAGAAAAAAACATTTTAAACCCCCAAACCACCCCAAAAGCCAAAGCCGAATGTGGGCATTGCCAGGTTTTTGGCCTTTGGGGAAATTTTCCCTTTTTCCGTCTGGTGGCCCACAGATTTTCCGCCACGTTTGCCCCTCGCTTGCCCCCAAAACCAAGCCGAGCAGGCATTTCTTTCCCAGAAAAGCCGCCCCTGCCCGGGCCACCACGGTCATCTAAAATTTCAACGCTTTGTCCTGCACCCGGGTGTCCAAAAGTCCATCCACCCACCCCCCCACATGGACTAAAAGCACCCCAAGGCCGCTATATCTCTGTACAGTTTCCACTGGGTGGGGCTGGGGGATGCCCTGGGGGTGACGGGGCCCTTCTCGGGCCGGGCGCACGTTTCTTAAAAAACCACAGGAGGGTAAAGGGCTTTTTTCCCCCAAAGGGGGTCCCTGTGCATCACTTGCCCAGAGACACCACCCCTTTATTGAAAAAAAATCGGGCCTTGGAGACCTTTCCACAAAACAGGCAGGAGCTGTGGAGGGCCCTAAAGCAACGAGACCCCAGCGCTGGCTTTGGGGCAAAACCCCTTTTGGGCCCGGCAAGGGGGTGTGCGATAACGTGCGAAATCTGCTGGCCGCCCTTAAGAACGTAGGGTGGACACCTCCCTTTGGCCCGGCACAAAGTCAAAGAAACCCTTTTCGTTCCAAAAAAATTTTTAAAAAAGCTACCTGGTCTTGGGCGGCCCCGCGAAGAACGCCGAGGTTTTGAGTTCCACTTCCGCCGTTTTGCCCCCCCTGCTTTTTGTCCCCCCCTGGCTGCGTTTCAAACCAGAACGTCCTCCCCGCAAACCCCTCATTGTTGACGTGGGAAAAACGCTGGAAATTCCCCCCCCCACAAGCCCCCAAAAATTGGGCAAACAGCGCAATCCATTACGCAGTAAAGAAGTTTACAAAATGGGCCCCGACAACAGCGGGGAAAGGACCTCGGGGGGTTGACCACCAATGGGGGGCAGGTGAAAGAGCTCTGCACCAACCTTGCCGTTTTGAAGAACCCCCCAAAATGGTCAGTGCGGGCAAAGCCCCCCTTTTTCAGCATGACATTGGGGGTGATTTTAGTTTTGGAACGATCCCTTTGGGCCCCCAAAAAAACAGGTTTCCCCCCAGCGACGGGGAAAGGGAAAAGGGCACAGAAAGCGGACACGGACCCTTTTTCTCCGTCAAACCCCAAGGGCCCCACAGTTTTTAAAAAATTTCATCCCGGGCTTTAATTTGGCAGTGGTTTTTGGGTCCAGAGCTAGTGCAAGGGGGCGCATCACTCTCAGGGGCATCATCCCCAGGCAAGTCAGGGCTGTGTTTTAAGCTGTGCCGGGGCAAACGGTGGGAGAGGAGGAGGAGGGATTCCAAACACCCCATTTTTCCCGACGTCCCTGCCTTTTGGGAAAAAGGGTTTTGGGGTTAAATTTTTTGGGGGAGGAGAAGAGAGGAAATCATTTTGCTATCCCCCCGACCCAGAGGGTTTGGGAAAACAAGGCTCCATTTTTCCCCCACAAATTTCTTTGGATGCTCCAATTTTCCCCCAAAAATGAAACCACGCATTAAGGCCATCAAAAAGAACAACAGTTTTCTGGGTTTTTCCCCCCTCCTGGAACCCCCCCGGGGGCAAAAAAAAAATTTAGCACTTTTCCCTTTCCCCCCCCACCCAAATAGAGAGTAAAATTTCAGGAAATGGAGTCCTTTTCTGATTGAACAACTGGAAAACATCTGTTTCGTCTGCTTCACTTCCCCAAATGTCCGGGGAACAACAACATCGACGTTACAGCAGAAAAGTGCCCCAAATAGGGGGGAAACGGCAGCAAACAGCAAGGGGCAGAAGCCTAATTTGGGGGACCTCTGGCAATCTTTTGTTTACCACCCCACCGACCATGCAATGCAGGGCCCCCCACATCCCAAAACACAGAGATCACTTTAAAATCATGATGCACCACGATCTGGGGTCTCAACACCCATGTTTTTTTCATGTTTTCCGGACCCAAAAGACTTCTGGGTATCCAAAAGGATAAAGGCCCGACTGGCCATCACCCATAGGGGGTTTTTTTCCTGCCCCAGCCCCCCCCGCCCCGCGTCATAAAAAGAGCCGGGGGCCTTCAGCAAGCTGGAGGACCCTTTCAGACAAACCAACCCGGGTTTCCACAATAATGTGGAATTTTTTTACTTTTATCAAGAGGAAAACGGGGATGGGTCCGATTTATGTTTTGGGGCCCCCAAAAACCGAGTCACCCCATTTTGTTGCCATCTACTTCACATACCCTTTCAAAAAGAAATGGGGCCTCTTGAAAAAATTTTTTTTTTAAAAAGAACAATTTTTTACTGCAATTTTTTTTCTTTTCCCCAAAAGTTCATTTTGCTGGTTTTGCGTGAGGAGACTGTAAAAGACAGCAAGGTTTCAAAGACAACCCCCTTATTCCATTTACTCAACTTTTTTTATTAAAAAATTTTCGCATTGTCCCAAAAGGTTTTTAGGTCATGTTGCTGTGAAAATACACAAAAAATTTTGGTCCTTTTTGGGAAAAAAATTTTTGGGTTCAAGTGGCCAAAAACTCCCTCCAATTTTTAATAGTGGCAGAGAAGTCATTTTTTTAAAAAATTTTTGGGGCAGCTGCTGTGAGAAACCGCTATAATTTAAAAAACCTTTTTGGGAAAAGAAAATTTGGGTTCTAAGAGGCATTTTTCCCCCCCACCAAAATTTTTTTAAAAGAAGGGCATTTTTTTAAATTTTTTTTGGGGCATGCTGCTTTGAAATGCAGCAAACTACAGGTCCAAAAAAAAAAAAAATGTTGTTTTTTTAACAGACATTTGGTTTTTCAAATTTTCAAGAGTGGCCCCAAGGGTGGGTGGTTTCCTTCAAAACAGGGAAAAGGTTGGAAAACTGTTTAAGGACACAAATTGCAAATGAAATTTTTTTCAAGACTTAACATAGGGTATCAAACCCAATTAAATTTAGCAACCCATTTAATACAATGAAAAAAAAGAAAAAAAAGACCCGGGGGATTCCATCCTATTTTTAAAAAAGGGGTTTTCTAGAATTAAAGTACAAAAAAAAATTTCAAGTACAAAAAAGCTGATAAAAAAATTCCTCTGAATGTACAGGGAGGTACAAAGGGAAAATTGACCAGATGTAAGGGTTTTTCAGAGGAAAAAGGATATGGGGCAAAGGAAAAGAGAACAAAGTACAGAGAAACCCTTTCCTCCAGCACGTTTTAGTAAAATGAGAAAAAAGAATTCCAAGAAAAAGGGGACCTGGGGAACGGGGCGTTTTAAACCCCCATATTTCCAAGTGAAACCCAATTGGTCCACACTCATACGGAGGGGGAAGCCCCACCCAGGTATTTTTACGGTACAGAGGGAAGCTTTAGTTCCACCCCTTCCGCTTCCCGCAATCTGCAACCGCACACATTTTCGTTGCTGCGTCCTCAGGGCATTTTTAACCTTCGTGTTTTTTAAAAATGAAAGGATGCCAGCCCGGGGTTTCCCCCCACCCACTTTTAAATCCGCCCTGGGGGAAGCTGTGGGCCCCGGACAGGTATAGTCAATGTCCAGGAAACTAAAATGGGGGTTAAAGACTCCTTTTCCCGGGACTTTTTAAATTTTGGGGTCATGCCGGTTTGGGGGTCACCCGGGGGGCCCAGGACAGGTAAATCAATGTCCAGTTCAACTAAAATGGGGGGTTGAAAGACTCCTTTTTTTTCCCGGGACTTTTTAAAAGGGGGGGGTCAGCAGGTTTTTGGGGCCTTCATGCTGGTTTTCCCGGGCAGGGAAAATTCAAAAGCCAAATTTTAAGTAAAAAATGGTTTTAAATCATACTGCCTTTTTTCACTTTTTAATTTTTGGGGATGCAGGTTTAAGGGTCAGGGTGTGGTACAAACCCGGGATAGTAAAAGGTCTGTGACTTTTTTTTTTGGACTTTTATAACCTAAGTGTGTTGCCTAAGATGTAGCCCCTTTTCCATTTGACTGTTGTGGGAAAGTTAAAATTTTAGCCTTTTCCAGCCTTGTTTTTGGGGGAAAAAATTAAGGTGTTGGCTCCCCAAAAACCCTTTTTTGGGCATCGCGCATAATCGATGCCACTATCGAAAAGCCTTAAACCCTAAGCCGGGGCCCACTATCGACAACGAATCGAACTCGAAGCCAACCCAATCGCCTCAACACTAAGGGCAAGAGGCCCAAGAGGATGATTTTGTCGCCCCTGACCCCAAAAACTGTGCCCACAAAGGGGGGAGAAATGCCCGGGTTTCCCCTCTTTTTTGGGTGGAACCCCCCCATTTTTAAGATTTAAAAATGGGAAAAAAACAAGAGGCAAAAAAGGGGGGGAACTTGGTAAATTTAACCCAAACCCCTTTTTTAAAAATGAAATTTTTGCCCCTTTTCAACATAAAATGCCATCTACAAAAGGGTTTTACATTGTTTCATTAAGGGGATGGAAAACCATACAAAAAGGGGATCCACCTAATGCTATCATGGGAAGACCGGCCGGATCACAATGTTTAAAAAGCAAGCTCTGGTTAATTTTGAACAACAATCAATGGTAAAACCTTTGCTAAAAGAATCCACGTCCGTGTGGAACACATTTTCCACTCCAAGAACACAGTTTCCTCCAGCGCGTCAAGGGAAATAAGTGGAAGAAAAAGGAAGCCAAGAAGATGGGCATCTGGGTGAAACTGGAGCATCAGCAAGCGTTACCAAGTGAAGCTCACTTCGTCCCAACTTATGGAAAGGAACCTGAGCTCCTTGAGCCCATTCCAAACGAGTTTATGGCATAATGTGACAATATCCTTTGAAAAATATTCCATTATTGCTTAAGTATAAGGATGTAATAGTGCTACCTAAGGCTTTTTTGAATTTTATATGGAGGCGCAAGCGCTCTCATATAGGCAGAAATTTCGCAAGCACTACCCAGGTCTTGACTGCCTTCTGAGGAAGACCTGAGGTCTTATCTCATACTTCTGGCATTCGCATACTGCTTCAGCCCGACTGTCAGTGTTGCTGCGTCATCTGGACCTCCCTGTCAACCGTCTGCATTTCTTTGTGCAAATTTTATTGGGAGTGTCCATAAGGGCATTTTGGTTGGTTTTAGGGTCATGCTGCTGTAAAAGATAGTGATACTCAATGTCCTATTCAGAAAAATCTTGTTTGAAATATTAATTTCTTCCTGCAAACTTTATTCTGATGGTAAATAAGGGCATTTTTGCTGATTTTGTGGTCAGGTCACTGTAAAAGACACCAATAGTAAAGGTCATATTGAAAAAAGCTTATTTGACATACTCCTTTTAAATTTCAGATGCCTCAAGGCAATCAAAATGAACAGTGGTTACTGGGTGCTCACCCTCCTCGATCCACGTTACAAATCAAGTCAGCAATTTCCTTCCACCCACTCAGTTTGATAGTAGAATGCAGGAATTTGAGACAGGGCTCATTGACCAACTGGAGACCTCTATTGCGTTTTCTTCATGTTCTAATGTCACGGTGGAACGGCAGCAACGTTACAGCTGTAGAATGGCAAGTAGCCGTAGCAGCAGCATTGGGAAAAATATTGTTTGAAATAGTCAATTTCTTAGTGCAAATTTTTATTCTATAAGGTCTATAAGGTCTATAAGGGCATCTGTGCTGGTTTTGTGGTCATGCTGCGGTAAAAGATAGCGATAGTCGATGTCCTTTTCACAAAAATCTTGTTTGAAATACTGATTTTGTTCTTGCCAATTTTATTCTGTGTGTCCCTAAGGGCGTTTTTGCTGGTTTTGGGGTCAGGCTACTGTAAAAGCGATGCCAGGGGTGTCAGTAGGCAAGTAATCCTGTTAGTGGCCCTAATCAAAAAGGGGCCCAGTGATATGTTTAAAATAGGGAATACTAATGGACGGGCACCCCATTTGATTTTAGCTACATGTGGCCATGAAACGGTTAATAGATGACTGATGGCAGCCCTTGCTCTCACCGCACCCACTATAACTACGGCACTGCCAGCTGAACCTCCATGTTTCCCGTTGGAATATTCTTGCTGCCACCACAAAAATGACATGTTCTTGGTCACTGGTGCAAAAAGTGATAGGGGTCTCCTGCCAGTTACCATGTACCATTTCCAATAACGATGTCTTCTCATGGGTCACGGAGGTCCCGTAGCAGCTGCTACCGTTGTACCTGCTGTGGCTACGCTGTCCACATGTTTTCGGCTAGCCATTGAAAGGAATTAATTATTTTAGCCTGTGAATATTTTTTTTTTTTGTGACTTAGAGCCTAATTGTCTTGACTAAGATGTATCACGTATCCAGTTTACTGTTGTGTATGGTAATTCCAGCTTCTCCTCACCTGTTTGGGTCTAAAAATTAACCTGATCATCCTCTCCCATTGACGTTAATGGGAATTGGCGATTGATTGAAAATCGGCACAATATTTTTCAAAATCGGCAATCGCCTAGATCACGATTTTTTTACTGATCGCTCATCATTAGTTATTATTCCATTAATGGTGACAAGCTGATCTGGCCCAGATGGAAACCAATCCAAACAATGTTAATACTTCCACTGTGCTTCACTGATAGCTTGAGGTTTTTGATGCTGGAATGCAGTGTTTTCTATTCTCCCAACATAGTGCTTCTCATTTAAACTAAAAAGCTGTGTTTTTGTCTCATTCGTTCAATACCTTTCTAGCTTGTCCAGGTCATCTGAAGCGAACTGCAGACAGACAGCAATGTTCTTTTTGAAGCGCAGTAGCTTTCACCTTGCAATAGAGTCTTTGCAGTAATATGATTTAGACTTCACTAAAATACTTAGAGGTTGTCTTACCATGGTTTTTTACAGAGATACAGGCAGCTTCAGACACACTTTCTGGTTAGGCTGTGGGTGGTTCTACAGAATTGATTGGCATATAAGCTCTGCTATTTCTAGCTGATCCTGTTAGGGTCCGTCTACATGGCAAGTATTTCCAGTCGCTTTTTGGCGCAGTTTCGGATTTTCAAATCCGTCAAAAACTGATTGTAAAATTATCCCCGTAGACCTCAATTTAAAATTCTAGTTGTAGTTCATATGATTCAGATTTTCTTGAAGTCTGATTTCGAAACTGCTGTTTTTCCAAAAACCTTGGAATATGTTCATTCTTCTGCTGCAATTTAGGTCAAAAAATGCGTCCCAAACATTTCTATGTCAGATCCATGTCCAAAACCCCATAAAGATGAAGGACTTGTTTTTCTCACTATAAATCCGGTAGAAAAAAAAAGAGGACATCCACATTGAAAACCAGGTCAAAATACTTGTTGGACAATGTGGTTTTAGGATTCAGAACTAGTGTTGATCAAACCGTTCGAGAAAAGTTAAGTTTGAGTGGAACATCTTGGTTTTTCTTTTGCTTCGATTAAAAGTTTGTTCTAGAGGCGTTCGACACGCCATTTTAATAGTGTCAAGCGCCTTTCTGCACCATAGAGAGTGGAGACAGGTGAAGGTTTTCTGCACCATCCTTCGCAGTTTTGCCCTTGTCAGCATGACCGTTCCAGTTATATTTTTAATGGAATAAGTGCTCGGCACTCTGTGGCAGCAGGTCCCAGCAATGATGGAGGGGAAGGTGGACACAGAGGAGGATGTAGAAGGCCTGACTGTTTAGCATTTGTATAGGTCTTCTTTAGGCTGTGGTGATAGGTGATAGGTCGAGGGCGGGTGCAGGACGGAAGTTCAGCTCACAGAGTAGAGCACATGAGGCGAGCCAGGGCTCTGGTGACAGTCAGGATGAAGAAGTGGAGGAGGATGAGGAGACAGGGTACACCACTGGTACTGATTACCCTTCAGTGGTAAGAGGTTGGCACCGATTACAGGAGAAGTAGGAAGAAGATCGTATTTGTGCCCCATGACCTCAAGTCTTGGGAAATCCCGGCAGCATCTCACACATGAGTACTTGAATGCTACATTACCTACAACATGATCCACGATCAAGGCAATCAAAATGAACAGTGATTACTGGGTGGCCACCCTTCTTGATCCACATTACAGATCACAAGTGAGCAATTTCCTTTCACCCACAGAAATTGACAGAAGAATGCAGGATTTTGAGACAGTCCTCATTGACCATCTCAAGACCTCTTTTGTGTCTTCATATTCTAATGTCATGCTTGAACAATGTCAGTAATGCGGAAGCAGTAAAATGGCAAATACCCGCAGCAGGCAGTGTGGCAGAACCCTACTGGATGACATTTGGCTATCAATGTTTACCACCTCATCAATTCCTGCAAGGCAGGGCAGCATTCAGACACCGAGACCACCTTAAGACTATGGTCGATGACTATCTGTGGCTCAACATCAATGTTTTGGACTTAGTCTGGACCCATTCAACTTCTGGATGTCCAAACTTAATGAATGGCCTGAGCTTGCTCGACACGCCATAGAAGTTTTATCCTGCCCAGCAGCCAGCATCATCTCAGTATGCACATTAAGCACAGCTGGCGGGGTGATAATTGACAAATGTATCCGTCTTTCCCCTGACAATGTGGATCATTAGACATTTAGAAAAATGAATCAAGTGTGGATCTCTGACTATTTTGTTGCCCTTGTTGCCGATGTCACTGATTAGTAAACTGTAGCACATCTTCTTAACAGTGTGAAATACACATTGAAACTACACTACATCTCATGTCTGTAGTTCCTGTGCCTGCTTCTTCTACAAATTTTATTCTACTGCTGCCTAATCTTGTCGAAACTGGAACCTTGCTGTTCCCCATTGCCATGTTCTTGCTGCCACCAATGGTACTGCCGTCTAATCTAGTCCACTGCATCTCCTATAGCGGGCATCCTCAAACTGCGGCCCTCCATCTGTTGGAAGACTAAAACTTCCCAACAGCTGGAGGGCCACAATTTGAGGATGCCTGTCCTATAGCTATGCCTCTGCATGCAAGCTGTCCTCATCTTTTCAGTTAGCCATTGAAAGGAATGAAGTATTTTGGCCTCTCAAATTTTTTCTGTCAATCTTCGAGCCAAATTTTCTTCACTAAGTTGTTCCACATAGCCAGTTTACTGTAATGGATGGTAATTACAGCTTCTCTTCACCTGTATAGGTATAAAAATTAACCCGAACATCTTCTCCTATTGATTTTAATGGGGTTTGAGTCGAACCTCGAACTGGACACCACTGCTGTTCGAAGTTCAACTCAAACATTTTACTGTTTGCTCATCCCTATTCAGAACCCGATCTGTATTTTTACATGTGTCATGGGGACATACCCCTAAAGTTACATGAGTGCAGGAGATTTGTAAACTAAAGTGCACAAGGCTACAGAGCTCTAAAGGGTTAAAGCTTGTCAGTAAATACGGTAAATCCGCTTCAGTTTTACCTTTGCCTACATGTTTAAAGCTTATCAATAAAATGTGAATACCCCCTTTAATAGGGTTTTCCAGTCCGGGAAGATTATGTTTGAACGAGGCCCTATAAAAAGGTGCATTGTTCTTAAATCTGAGTGGGGATTCTTAATATCTCTGCCCTCTGCTCCAAAGTGCCCTGTAATCTGCTCCTCTAGACTTCACACTCTCGTCTGAGCTTGCATGCAATAATGAGGCCCTTGTGGCCAGGATTAGCATTCTGGATGAACTTATTTGTTTAGTAACAAGAATAGACATCTGTTTTGCAGAGAGACTACTGGAGAATTTCTGAAGGGCACCATTCAGCTTTCTTCAGAACCTCTGACTCTTCAAGTGGGGGAATTACATATAGAGAAGATGGTATTCTACATGTTTCCTCATTCCTCCTCTGTAGTGTTGAGCGATTTTTATCGACAAAGTTGAAATCGGCAAGGTTTTTATGGTGATCGAAATTTCCAGATCATGCGATAATTAAGGTTAAAATCTGAGCATCATCTATTAAGATCGCGCCTTTTCGACGCTTCCTGTAATTTTGGCGGCCAGCAAATCAGATTACAGAATAGAGCAGGGTGAGATGTGTGTGCGACGTCATGACTGGGATGTGTATGGTTGCGATTGGCTGGAAAAATCACATGACCTCGTTTTACATAGAACAGCGTTTCCTGTTTCAGCCTCAGTGTCTCTCAGCGTCTCATAGGGATAGGACCTGCGCTCTGCCTGTGGCCAAACAGCTCAGCAAAATTAGTCTATTTCTGCACAGAGAAACCTCTACTATTAGCTGTGATCCTTCCAATTTAGTTATATTAGAGATTTGAAGATTTTATGTAGTTAGCTAGAGAATTTTAAAGCAGCATCTACCGCTGTAAATTCACGGCGGGGGGAGCAGGGGGGGGCCCCGCGGGCGAACACAGACCAGCTCTATCTATAAAGAACACTGGATAAAGTTCACCAAGACTTAGTGTAGACATTGTAGTGGAATATCTTTATTATTAACAGTTTGCTATTGAAATATTTCCTGGATATTGGGCAGCCTGAACTTATATTGGATACACATCATTTCTAGTAACTGCAGGTCTCTTTGTTAGGTGCAAAACTCCACTTTTATTATCAGTATACATTTCAGATATGTGTTCATTTTAATTTTGCCCATTACACCTGTGACTGTTGATATATCCACCTTGCAGTTAAATTACAATCCAGCAATCTTGTAGTCAGCACAGGTTGTTTGTTGCCAAAAATACCGTGTATCATACGAAAACATAACAGATACGTGTTTTTTGACTTTTGCGCACCCAGCTTTGTTCATTGACGCAGCATCCACGTAAATCTTAAAACAGCAATTCTATAGTCACCACAGGTGAATTGAAAGGTGCAAAAAAATACCGTGTATTATACGAAAACATAACAGATATGTGTTTTTTGACTTTTGCGCACCCAGCTTTGTTCATTGACGCAGCATCCACGTAAATCTTAAAACAGCAATTCTATAGTCCCCACATTTGAATTGAAAGGTGCAAAAAATACCGTGTATTATATGAAAACATAACAGATACGTGTTTTTTGACTTTTGCGCACCCAGCTTTGTTCATTGACGCAGCATCCACGTAAATCTTAAAACAGCAATTCTATAGTCACCACAGGTGAATTGAAAGGTGCAAAAAATACCGTGTATTATACGAAAACATAACAGATACAGACATAACAGACTCCTTTCCCGGCACTTTTTAATCTGGGGGTCAGACAGGTTTAATGGTCATACTGCGGTCCAGGACAGGTATAGTCGATGTCCAGTGAAACTAAAATGGTGGTTGAAAGACTCCTTTTTGCGGCACTTTTTAAATCTGGGGGCCATGCAGGTTTGGGGCTCATGCTGCGTTCCAGGACAGGGATATTCAATGTCCAGTTCAAGTAACATGATGGTTCAAATCATACTGCCTTCTGGCACTTTTTAATTTGTGGGTGATGCAGGTTTAAGGGTCAGGCTGTGGTACAAGACAAGGATAGTGAATGGTCTGTGACTTTTTTTCTGTGACTTTTATAACCTAAGTGTGTTGCCTAAGATGTAGCACGTATCCATTTGACTGTTGTGGATGTTAATTTCAGCTTCTCCAGCCTTGTTTGGGTGTAATAATGAAGGTGTTGTTGCTCTCCCATAGACTTTAATGGTAATCGCTCATAATCGATGCTCACTATCGAAAAACCTTATCGATAGCAGCCGACTATCGACTATCGATCGATCTCGATAGCCAACGCAATTGCTCAAAACTACTCCTCTGTACACCTTCTGGGATTACCCTGGCTACAGCACCACACTCCCCTGCTTAATTGGCAAGGTCATGTGTTGGGGACAAGCCTGCCAGTCTCGCTGTCTTATGACACCCCACTTGTGGCCAGCCACTCCACTTCCAGATCTCCCATCCTTATACCAGGAATTTGCAGACGTATTCTCTGAGAAACAGGTGGAGACTCTACTGCCTCATCGACCCTTTGACTGTCCTATTGTTCTCCTGCCTGGCACAACACCTCATCGGAAAAGAGTTTACCCTTTGTCTGAGACCCAGGCCATATGTCAAAGAAAATTTACAGGTCTTCAGCCACAAGTCTTCCTCCCCAGCTGGTGCCGGATTCTTTTTTGTGGAGAAGGATGGTTTACTTTGTGCCTGCATCGACTACATCAATGTGATTAATGGAAGACTGCCTTCAACACCCATGATGGACGCTTTGTGATGCCCCTTGGTCTATGCAACGTGTATGCTGTCTAACAAGACTTTGTTCATAGGATCTTTAGAGACCTCCTTTACTTCTTTGTCATGGTTTATCTAAGTGACATATTGATCTTCTCATCTAATTTTGAAAATCACTGTAATCCTGTTCATTTGGTCCTAAGAGCAATCTTTTCTACACCAAACTTGAAAAGTGTGTATCTTCAAACTATTTAGGCTACCCTTCCTCAGCTATATTGTCTCAGACAAGGGTTTACAGATGGATCCTGCCAAATTGTCTGCTGCCCTGCAGTGGCTTCTTGGGAATCGCTAACTACTACTGCCAGTTTATTCCCCATTATTTCACTTTGGTAGTGCTCATAGTGACCCTTACCAAAAAGAATGCTGTCCCCAAACTTTGACCGTCAGAAGCTGAAGAAGCTTTCACTTGCCTGAAGTCTGCGTTCTCCTCTGCTCCTATCTTGTCCCAGCTGTACTCTGGAAAAACTCTTCTTCCTTGAAGTAAATGTTTCATCTGTGGAGGCCAGGGTTGTTCTCGCACAGAAAATTCCTTTTTCTCCAAGACCTTTTTCCCTGCAGAGGGAAATGATCCTATTGGGGACCGTGAATTGCTGCCCATCAAATTGGCCTTAGAAAAATGGTGCCATCTATTAGAATGGGCTCCTTTTCTGGTACGGCACAGTGATTGAACCCTTGTCAATCTAGGTGGTCCCTCTTCTCTCGATTTGACTTTTTACTACACTTCAGACTGGTGAACAAGAATGTCAAGGCTAAAGCTATCTCTCATTTTTCTGACACTGCTGGCTTGGACTATGCACCTCGGCATATTGTCCCACCTGAACGTCTATTCACGGCAGTTCCAATTGACCTCTAACGGGTACCTCCGGGGAAAGCCGGGCTGCAACTCGGTGCCGGCGCGGTCTTTCCACGCAGGCGCACAAGTGAGCCTGCTCCTTGTTCCTTCTGTGCATGCACCGACATCCGACGCACGCGCTCTTATAACTCCTCATTGTACCCTCATTCGGCGCTCGGACGCTGAACTATACACTACTCCACGAAGCTATGGGCTACGGCTCCCTTTCCTAATCGCATCTTGACTTAGGTAAGTTAGAATAGGGTACAACAGGGTACAATAGGAATGTATTTACATACTTTGTACACTATATTCTTACACTTCTGATGGATGTCATTGAGGTAATGTCTCCTTGTACTATGCTGGTATACCTTATCTTTTTGGTATGATATAGGTCTTTTTTGCCACATTACTGTATTCCAGCTATCTATGTATTGTTATATCCTGGCTCCATCCTGGATATTTTATATCACCTACGTCACATACACATATGATTTATCTATATCCTCCAGATATCCCTGTGCTCGAGTTGTAACTCTTTTTTGTATTTAGTGAAATGTAGTTATGGTTTTCTATTATTTTGTATATACACGTAATGTTCTCTGTATGTGTGTATATATATATATATAATATATATATATATATATATATATATATATATATATATATATATATTTTATTATTTACTTTTACAGTGACATATGTTTGAAAAAGGTCTCTGAAAGACCGAAACGTCACGTTTAAATGTCACTGTGCATTGCTCGTGGAATTGGTGGAGAATGATTGAATAAACACATCTTATTTTAGCATTATTTACCTTTTGGCGTGCTGTCTATACATCTTTATTATTGCCTTGAATGGGATCCAACCCTGAGACAAAGCACCCTTTCGTGATTACTGACCCGGAGTGCCGCCCAAACTAGCAGTATTGTCCTCCAGTGGGTTGACAAACCACTTTGTACGATTTAGTTACCTACTTCCACCGTAGCTTTCTGGATCTGCATGCTGTCCTGTTCTGCAGCATCACACGCTGCCCACCTGTAGCAGCAGCTGCTTGCGATTGATAGTTAACATTCTGGACCCAATCATTGGACAACCAGATGATTAGTTCTCCTGCAGATCTTTCCTGTGATCACTCATCCATGTCTGCAGAGTCCAATTCTTCCCGTTCCCCTTATTTTGTGTTAATATCGGAACCAAAAGGGCACTCCTAATTTCTTCCAAACATCAACATGCAAGGGAAATATCCTGTGGTAGAGTATATGATCTTATTATACACCCATACCAGCACAGCAACGTGATCAGGCCATCTCTCCCTTTTCTGTTCTTCTGTAGTCTCAATATCTGAAGCAATGTGCAATTTAGCCGCTCACAATTTCCATTCACCACTGAATGGTACAGAGCAGAATGAGTCTTTTGGGTTTGGTAAAGACCGCACATTTTCTCTAAGATTCGATCAAGCAGGCTCACCGGTAAGAATGCTGCTTGGTTGGGTATTCTTATATCAGCACAAAATGTTTCCACAGAGCATGGGTTGCTGTTTCCATTGTTTGATCTCTAGTGGGGACAGCCACCACAAACTTTGTGAAATGATTCACCATGAAAAGGCGATACTTGTAACCATGTAAGGACTCCTCATCTTGTACCCACCAGTGCCTGTTGGTCAGTTGCCTGGAAGAAGCTGCAATTCCTGCAACACTTGCAAATATCTTGCACCACTTTCTGCATGTGTGGATGGTAATATTCATGTTGTAACCAGACAAATGTCTTCAGTGGATTAAAATGTTGTTTTCTTTTGGTGTACCTCCTGAACTATGCATCACTCACATCATCATCTGGGATCCTCACTTGCCATGTCAACCTAACTCTGTAGGGGAACCTTCCATGCAGTACAAGAAGTCTTCCTTGATTGCCAGTCACTGTTTCTGAAACTAGAGCTTTCTCCCTTCTACTGACTGGGTATTACGTTACAGTATTCTGGTTCCACCCTTTCTGCAGCCACCTCAGTACCTTCCAAATCTGTGGATCTCTTCGCTGTCTCCATCTCCAATTCCAAGCTGCTTCTCCAGTTCATGTTCTTAGTTCAGACCCATTCTTTTGGAAAGCCTTCATCCTCACAACAGATACTAGGGACCCAAGTGCTGGAGTCTCGGTCTCCACCTTTTCTTAATCTGTAGAGGGCATCTGTGTTGTCATTGTCCCGTTCTGGTCGATTCTGCATTTTGAAACTGAACTTGGTGAGCAGTTCCATCCAATGCTGTTTAAAGGACCCTAAGTTGCCTGTATCCAGATGAACTAAGGGGTTGTTGCCAGTGACTAGCATGAATCTGCTCCCATCAGGATTTCAGAAAACCTTTTTTAGGGTCCATACTACTGCCATGATTTCCTATTTGAATTAACTATAGCTCTTTTTTGATTCCTTTTGCCATTTCTTAAGGCATGGCTGGTATAAACCATTACCCTTTATCGACCTTCCTGCATCTGGCCGATCGCAGCTCTTTAAACTTCATTCAGCCTGTAGTACAAATGAGAGGCTACAGTCCCTGTATGATGGTGTTCCTCGGAGTAGTACATGTAGCGGGGCTGCTATTTTGGTGAAGTCATTGATGAAGAGTCTGTAATTCTCTATTAAGCCTAGGAAAGCCCATAGGTCATTAATGGTTCAGGGTGTAGGCCACTGTTGGACGGCCTTAACTTTGGCGTCCATAGATTGCATGCATTCAGTGCTTTCCCTGAATAGATAACACTTGTTGGGTTTTCGTTTTAGACCATGTGCCTCTCAGCCCCCCAGGATCTGGTCTAACATCTCCAAATGTTCTGACACTATGGCCGAATATATAAAGATATCATCCAGGTAAATGAGGAGACATGGAATTGTGCATTGGGGATTTTAATCAAGAATGAGACGTTGGAAGGTGGCAGATGCATTACTATCCAGTCCAAACATCATCCTGAAGAATTTCAGAAGTCCCATGGGAGTAATGAAAGCTGTTAACTCCTGGTCCTTTTGTGTGATAGGCACCTGGCAATATCTGCGCCAAGTCAAGTGAGACGAAAAACTGCACATCCAGGGGCCGCCAGCGACTCCTCTATGCGAAGGAGTGGATACACATATCTCTCATGGTGCAGGTATTAAGCTGTCAGTAATCCACACAGAATCAGAGCATGTGTCTAACTGCTGCTCTGTCCATTTGGAGTACAGGCTCCACCATCATGGTAACCCTTTGTAGTCTGTGACTCGTCACTACCGGGGGTGGAATTAGCACTTGGGCTTGTACTTGGTTGGTCTTGAAGGGGCACTTAGACATTCCACAGTTGCCCCTTTATATCTTGAAGCTTAACTTGTACCTATCACTGTTGCATAATACGTTGTAAGACCAGGTGGGAGGGAGGGGGGCTGATCACCATGCTCAGACCATTAAAGTCTCTAACTGTATTTATGCACAGATTAATCTGGACCCAAAGATCCATCATTTCCTGAACCACTAGCACCCCTTCTTTCCCAGTGTCTGACCCCATACTTCTGTGTCAGCCTGTATTACTCTCAAGGTCTTCAGATAGAGTACCTGGGGAAAATGAGCCTCATAAATTTTGGGCGGAGAATGGTTATCTGAGATCCTGTGTCAACCAGTCTGTTCAGCTTCCCTCCATTAACCCTTTACCACCCTTGACCTTTCTGACAGCGCAATTTTTGAAATCTGACATGTCCCTTTATGTGAGAATAACTTGTTTACACTTTTACCTATCCATGTGATTCAGAGAATATTTTCTCGTGACACATTGTGCTTTAAGATGGTACGAAATTTTGGTCGATATAATCCTTATTTGTGAAAATGTTAAAAAATTTGTAATTTTTTCAAACTTCAAAAATTTCTGTGTGTAAGACAGATAATTATTCCACTCAAAATAGTTAATAACTAGCATCTTCCATATGTCGACTGTAGGTTGGCATCATTTTTTAAATTACCTTTTATATTTTTTATTTATTTTTATATTAGCGGCTGATGTGACATTGAGACGCCTGTATGTTACCCCCATAAATGACTCCATCTAAGAAACTAGACCCCTTAAAGTTTTTAGAACTGCGTATAGGAAGTTTGCTTTAATTTCTGTGAAATACCTAATTGGTTAGCAAAGTGGAGGTGAATGTGACGGTAAATGTGACCAGGGAAATAAAACTCAACATTGATTCCCAGATTCGGCCGTTTTTAGAGAGATCCCATATGTGACGCGAGTGCGCTATATGGCTTAACCACAAGCCTCAGAGTAGGAGGAACACCTACCGGACTTCGGGTTCTCATTTTCAATACACTTTCATTTAGGCGCCATTCCAAATTTGTGGACACCTTTTAAGGTGCTAAAACTTAATAAACACCTCTAAAAAGACCCCATACTGGAAACTACACCTCTTAAGGAATATATCCCAGGGTGCAGTGAGCATATAGACCCCACAGGTGTTAAACAGATTTTTTTTTTTTTTTTTTTGCGGTAGGCGGTGAAAATGAAAAAATTTATATTTTTCCAACAACCTGCAATTATAGCTGAAAATGTTTAATTTTTAAAAGTTAACCTGGAAAAAAAGCCCCCCAGATTTTGTTGCGCAATTTCTTTCAAGTTCGGCAATACCCTATAAGTGGGTGCAAACTGCTTTTTGGGTGCATGGCAGGGTGTAAAAGGGAGGGAGTGCTATTTAGCTTTTGCAACGCAGACTTGGAGGGGCCATGTCATATTTGCAAAGCCCCCAAAATGCCAAAACAATTGACATCTTCCAGAAGTCACCACATTTTTGTATTCAACATCCCTCAGGGACTTCATCTATGGGTTTTTTGTGCATTTTGGGTGCACAGGTGTTCCATAGCTGCTTTTTTTTTTTTTTTTTAGCATTAGTTCATGAAAATGGGGGAGGATGGGGGGGGGGACGCAATTCCAGCATAATAATTTGTAGAAATGGGCAAATTTCTCAAGTTCGATTCACCGAGTTCACTAAATTTTCCAACAAAAATCGTTTCAACCCGAATCTATTCGCAGCGAATCGCGTTAAAAAACAGAGAGCCTGTAGGGTGTTGTAGAATTTTGTGCCATGCTCAAATATGCATAGGGAGCGTGGTTTGGTCTTCATAAAATGCTGTGTTTTAGTATGACACACTCATGACAGCCGCCGCTCTTAGAATCGCTTCACTCTTCAATTTCCTGGGCACTGACAGAGGCAAAACTGACAAAATAAGTGAATCGGGAATGCAGCCTGACAAGGTAATGTCAGCACCGGCTTGAAAGAACCGAGCTGAGGGCTAACATCCTACTATAACGTCAAAGAGCGCACTCCTTTTACACAGACATCACCTGATTCCACAAATTATGACAGAATCTGTTCTGTTAAACGCTGATACATGTAGAAACCCCCCGAAAGAGGAGAGGCTGTCGGCAGTAATTTTGCGTTGACGTCACTGATCATGTTGCCCTTCTTTTCATCCATCAGTGTCTGCTTTCAATTGGTCAATAATCCATCAGTATTGCTAAAATCAAAAACAAACAGGAGTTGATCCAAAACAGAGATGACCAGTAAATGGGATATTTGCACGTCTTCTGTGTTCTGTATCCACTCCTGTTTTTAGCTAGCTAATCATCAGACAATCCTGATCCTTTTCATTCCATTACTGAAAAGGATGAATAAGAAAGAGGAAAACCAAACACCAATGGCACGTCATCGGAAGTGAGTGGATGGGTGGAAACAGCATTTTCAGAAACCAGGGTATTCCAATTGAGGACAGACGGGTCAGGTAACTGCAGCAGCCTATGATGGACCAGCCCAAACAGAGAGTGGCACAATGACAAATTCTGGAGGTGGCAGCAACATCAGGAAACCACAGAGTGGCAGAATGACGCAGTGTTGATTTGACGGCAGCAGTATGAGGTCAGAGGGTGGCACAGACAAATTCTGGAGGTGGCAGCAACATGGTAGGCCACAGAGTGGCATAATGACAGAGTGTGGAGGTGGCGGCAGCAGCAGCATGAGGTCAAAGAGCGGCACAATGACCGAGTGTGGAGGTGGGTGGCAATTCCAGTCCATGGTAAAGATGGTGGGGGGCAGATGAAGCAACTGGCAGCAGATGTGTGGCATCAGGCGGGTGGCAGCATCAGAATAGTGGCTGAGGCAGGTAGTTAGAATCCAGACTGATTTCTCAAAGTTTTGGGGAGGCATCATGGCTGATCTAATCTGATGCATAAGGCATTGGTGTGTGGAAATCTTGGCCGATCCACGCCGATCTTGACAAAGGTCATTCGTTCCACTTTTGGGGTGGACTTGTGGGTTGTCCTTGGGGTAACGCGGGCCCACCCCGCACTGAACACCCGCTCTGATGCCACACTACTGGCCGGGCAGGAGAGCTTCTCCAGTGCAAACTCGGCAAGTTGCGGCCACACATCAAGTTTGGCTGCCTAGTAGTCCAGCGGATCTTCGACCTGGGGTGGCACAGTGCTGTCCAAGTAAGCCACCACCTGCTGGTTCAGGGTCTGCTCCAGGTCCTGCTGCTGCTGCTGAGTACTCTCCTCACTAAGCAGGTGAAGGAAACTGCTCATCAACGACTCCAGACTTAGGCTGCTGCTGATGGAGCTGCTACTGCTCCTACCGCCCACCTCCCTATAGCAGCCGTGGCAGTGGTACGTAAGCAATGAGGAACCCCCCGGTCAGACCTGACACAGGATGGACGATGGCGCATATAGTACGCCAGTTTCTCCTCCTTCTCAGCAGCTGGAAAAAAGGCACCCATTTTGGACTGGTAGCGAGGGTCCAAAAGGGTAGAGAGCCAAAAGTCATCCGTCTGCCTAATTATGACTATTTGACTGTCACTAGCCCGGCAAATCAGCATGCTTCGGGCCATCTGCGCAAGTTACTCTGAGGGACTCCCTGCCTCCATCTCCACTATATACTGCCACGGTGCTTCTGAGTCATCTGCCTCATCTTCCTCATCTCTATCTACCTCCTCCGGATGCTCCTGCTCCTCCTCTCCTGCCACCTGAGTAGAAAAACCACTCATTTCACCAGACACTGCTTGTGCTCCAATGTCCTTCTCCTTCAGTTCAGCCCCCACCGGACTCATGTGGCTGTGAGATGTAGGCATCACGTCTCCAGTCCCCTGTCCAGACAGATTTTGCAGCATCTGTTCCAGGACATGAAGCAGTGGAATAACGTTATTCATCCCGTAGTCCTGGCGACTGACCAATAACGTGGCCTCTTCAAAGGGCCTGAGCAAACGGCAGGTGTCACGCATGAGCTGCCACTGGCTGACATCAAAATTACACAGGGGAGTACTCTTATCTGCTTGCATCATTAAAAAATTGTTAATGGCCTTTCTCTGTTCATACAGGCGGTTTAACATATGGAGGCTGGAATTCCAACGTGTGGAAACATCACACATCAGCCTATGTTGGGGGAGGCCGTTCTGCCGCTGCAACTCAAGGAGGGTGTGCTTGGCTTTGTAGGAATTGATGGTGCATGCACAGTTTCCTGGCCATTTTTAAAATGTCTTGCAGATGGGTGGAAGACTTCAGGAACCTTTTGACAACTCGACTGAACCAGTGCACCATGCAGGGCACATGGGTCATCCCTCCTCGGTGCAGCACAGACACCATGTTCCTCCCATTATCTGTCACCATGGTTCCGATTTGCAGTTGTCACTGAGAAAGCCACACATCGATTTCTTGCTGCATGACGCAGAGCAGTTCCTCCCCTGTGTGACTTCGTTCGCTGAGGCAAGCCAGGTGTAGAACTGCGTGACACCGCTGGGCCCTACACATGTGGTATGATGGAGCAGTACTTGTGGAGGCTGAGATGGTGGTGGTGGTGGTGGTGTGGTGGTGGTGGTGGAGGAGGAAGAGGCGGACATTGGCGCAGAAGCAGCAGTTTGACAAAATGGAGGAGAAAGCGCCGTCTCCTGTCCAAGTTGTTGGTGTGCCTGGGCAGGAAGCACATTCACCCAGTGGGCCGTAAAGGACAGGTACTGGGCCTGACCGTAGTTACAGCTCCACATGTCCGCGCTGCCGTGCACCTTGGAACAAATCGATAAGCTCAAGGACTGGCCCACCTTCTGTTCTACATATTTGTGAAGTGCTGGTACTGCCTTTTGGGAAAAGAAATTATGGCTTGGAACTCTCCATCTCGGCTCGGCACAATTCATTAGTTCTCTGAACGGTGCAGAGTCCACCATTTGGAAAGGGAGGGACTGCAATACCAACAACTTGGACAGGAACATGGTCAGCTTCTGCACCTTAGGATGGTTGGACGCATACTGTTGTCTCTTTGTTATCGCTTCGTTGAACGACTGCTGGCGCCATTTGTAGCGAGGAGCAGGAGCATCTGGACCGGGAGATAATGACAAAGAGAAAAAGCTCCCTTCTGCAGAGGTGGTGGAGCTTTGACTGGCTGCAATGGCATGCGTGCCACTGGGCGCTGCGGCAGGATGAACCACCGCATCTGAGCCACGGTTCTCCCAGGCCACCGGATGGTGACACTGCATGTGTTGACGCAGGACCGTGGTGCCAACGTTAGCTCCCTGGCCACGCTTCACTTTCTGCCTACAGATTCTACATATACCCATATTCGGCTCCTCCGGTGTCTTAGCAAAGAACTGCCACACCGCCGAGTATCTGATTTTACCACCAACGCTCCGCACTGAGTGACTACTATTGCCGCTGCCTCGCTGAGCCCTTGTGCCGCTACTTTCTTGGACCTGCGAAGCGGGTTTTCTACCCTGTGACTGCTTGGCTCCAGACCTCACACTGCTGCTACCCTGTTGACTCATGGCCACACAACCCATTTTCTGGCTGTGCCGCTGCCTGACACACAAGCTGATGCCCTCTTCTCTTGACGATGACGGCTACATCATCATCGCTTTGTGTTTCATCGTCACTGCTGTTCTCATCACCGGTCTTGGTATACAGAGGCTGACCCCTCACAACATGACCTCCCTTGCCACTCTCCACATCTATACTTTGCCACCTACTGCAAGAAGCAGGGGATATTGGCCCCATTTCTTCGCTGCCAAGTAGCTGCTGACTGCCCTCCTCAAATTGTTCATCCTCGCTGTATAGTGGCGCTGAGCCCAGACCACATAGTAGATCTCTAACTGAGGGAACCGGATGGGACAGAGGCGGGTTAAGGTCTGGTGAGGGCCGCTGACCCGCTCCCGGGCCATGCCAACTAAGGGTTGTGTCTGACGTTCCCACCGACTCTTGGCTGGGGTTGTCAGATGTCATCTGGGAGGAAGTGGATGACCTAGTCAACCAATCAAGAATGATTGGGTTGCTGAACAACACACGGCCACTAGATGACAGCGGCAGTTCTGGCCTCACCGAGTGACCCCTGCTGCGACGTCCGCTTGCTGTGCTGTGACCTGGGCCTGCTCCAGGAATGTTTGTGCCACTGCCACTCACAGGTGAAGAGCCTGCCACCTCTCTGTCTGACATACTGTTTGTTCTAAAATGTACAGACACTGTTTGATGAAGATATCTGTATATGATAAATACACACCCTGTATTTGACTCCAAATGAACCCACTAACAAACTTGGGTAACCCTTGGATATAAATTGCGCTCCAAAAATGGGAGGAAAAAATTTTTTTTGTGCCGTTTAAAAAAAAACTGTTTTTACTGAAAATAAAAAACACCCAAAAAGGCTTAATTAACCTTTTGGATAGAATTAAAGCTACAAATTTCTTCTTGGGGGGGTGAAAAAAAAGTTTCTTTTACTGAATACAAAATGCAGGGAAAAAAATTGGTTAAAACCCTTGGAAAAGTAAATTTCGCAAAAGAAAAGGCGCCCAAAAATTTTCCAGCTTTGAGTTTTTTAAAAGGGTGTTTTTTTTGGAAAAACAAAAAAAGGGAAAAAAAGTAATTAACCCCTTTGTTTGAATTATTCCCACAGGAAAAAAGTTTTTTTGGCCGGGGAAAAATCGGGTTTTTTTTTACCACAACGCAACAAAGTTAAAATTTAACCCCCGGGGTTAAATTGCGCAAAAAAATTTACAAACCAAAAATTAAAAAAGGGAAATTTGGATTGTAAAAACGTGTTTTTTTTAAATGAATTCAACAGGAAACAGGGTTAATCCCTTGGATATTCAAAGTCTGTGAGCAGATTGTTTAAATTAAAATCAGTGAATTTAAAGCAACTGGAAATTTAGTTTTTAATACCCCACAAAATCAGAAATTTGAACGTTTAAAAGAAGGAAATTTCTGAGACAAAGCGGGACACCCCCTTAAAAAAAAAACGCTGTTTAAAAAAAAAGGGTTTTTTAATTTTAGTTCCCAAAAACACTGGCAGCACCCTTTCCCCACCACACATGAGAGCGGTTAGGGTGCCCGGGCGCCGGACTTTTTTAGTTTCCGGGGACGTCACAGGAAAAACCCGCGGTCTCTATTGGCTTTTATTTTTCCCGCACCGGGTTTTAGGCTATGCCTTTCTTCCCCCCAGATTCTTTGCCCCATTAACGCCCTGTTTCTTCCCGCCAAATTTTTTCAAAAAAAAAACCCAAAATTGTTCCGCGAATACCCCAAAATTTGAAATTTTCCGAACCCAAGTTTTCCCAAATTTTAAAGAATTCCACTTTTTGAAACAATTCGCCCCTCTCTAAAACCAGGGGTTTTTGAAAAATTGTAACATAAAAAGAGGTGTTTTAAATTAGAAAAGGATATGGACCAAAATTTTAAAAAAAACAAAAAACCTAAAAATTTTTTGCAAAAATTAACCCCCCAAAACAAGGTTAAATTAAAACTTTTTTGGGTAAATTAAAAATTTTAAGGGGAACACAACCCTTGGTTGGGGACCGCATTTTTAATTTGGGGAAAAAGTAACCAAACCCCCCTGGGGGGTTTTTTGGGAGCCCAAAACCCCAAAAATCAAGGGAAAAAAAAGGGGGTTTTAAACCCCCTTAAAAGACCTTAGCCTTAAAACCCAAATCCGGTGGTTTGGGGGGTTAAAGCCCCGGACGTATTGGGTACGTCCTGGAAAGGAAACGCGCGAACTCTAAAGGGAAAAGTTCCCCGGGGAATTTGCGCCGGGGGGGTCAAACTGTATATTAAAACTGCCCTCCCCAGCGGGCCCCCCCCCCGGACCTCCCGGGGGGGGGGTGGGGGGGGGCGGTTTTTAAACCCCTTAATTATCGGAAGATCGGGGTCGATAAAATAAGGGAGGGCGGAGGAGATCGCCCTTCCCGCGCCCCTTTCGGCGGGCCAGCGCCCGGATGGGCGTTCCCTCACTCGGGGCCCCCTGAAGACAGCACGGAAGGGAGAGAATGCCTTTCCCGGGTTGTCTGTGCGTACGGAGGCCCGGCCGGGCCCTGTGGGCATGTCCCGGCATGTGACTGACAGTTGTCATAGGGGAACCAGTCATAGCAAAAAGTATGCCGGATTCCTTTTGAATGAGAACTAAAATTTTTTCATTCAAATCCCCATGGGGGAAAGTTAAAAAAAATGAAAAAGTGAAAAAAAGAAAAAAAAAAGTGAAAAACAAGTAAAAAAAACCGAAAAAAAAAGAAAAATACGTACACCGCCCTTTTCCCCTTTTACAAACCCCAAAAATTCCCCCCAAAAAGATCAAAAAAAAATAAAGTATAAAATTTTTGGTACCCGCTGGTAACGACCTCCCCTATAAATCGTCAGAAAAAAAAACCCCCTACGGGGCCCGGGAAAAAAAAAAAAAAAACCAATACAGAAATTAAGATTATTGGGTTATCCTTCACAATAAAATGGAATAAAAAGCGATCAAAACTCTGAAACCCCAAAAAGTTGATCAATTAAAAACGTAGTATCCCCCCAAAAAAAAGCCCTTATTACAGCTGTTACGGAAAAAAAAAAATGTATACTTCAAAGATAGCGATGCATAAAATTTTTTTACAACAAAAACACTTTTTTTTTTTAAAGTGCTTAACAAAAAAAAAACTATAAAATGGGGGTTATCGCCATAATCGTGCGACCCAAAGGAAATAAAAATTAATAAAAATATAATCTTTATTTATATAGCGCCAACAAATTTCGCAGCATTTTTACAATGTAGAGGGTAAAAATTACAGACAAAACAGACTTACACGTAAACGCTCTTACAGGTAGAACAAGGTGTGGGGGGCCCTCCAAAGCTTACAATTTAAAAGGGTGCCTGGGGGGAAACAAAGATGGAGAATTGCTAAATTTACAAGGGCCCGCCATTTTATAAAAATGGGGAGGTTTTTACAAAAAGGTTTGGTGAACCTCCACCTGACTGTACATCTATATACAGATAAGTGCCTGTGAGTCCCCTAGTGTAGGGAGGGACCGGGGAATGTGTTTGATAAAAGGGTGGGTTTGCCATTGGGGGTTTTGGGGGCCCTGCCGGGGAGATGTTTTTTCAGGACACTCTTAAAACTACAAAGGGCGGGGATTGTGCCTGATGGTAGGGGGAGCATTTTCCCGAGAATGGGGGGGCACGGCAAAATCTTGAAGACGGGCAGGGGGAGGTTCGGTTGATTTATCTTAGTTTGATGTCCGTAGCGAGCGGAGAGAGGGGCAGGGGGTGACAGAGGAGGGAGGAGTGTATGGGGGGTCAGCACTGTGGAGAGCTTTAGGGGAAAGTGAGGAGTTTATGCTGTATTCTGTACTGGAGGGGAACCAGGGGAGCGAGTACAAAAGGGTAGAGGACCCCAGTATAGCGGCGGAAAAAAAAAAGACAAGCCTGGCTCTGCATTCAGGGAGATTGGGGGGGAGAGTTTCAGGGGGAGACCATAAAGGGATTTCAGAGTAAAGGGGGAAGTGAAAAGGCAACAATGAGAGTTTCGAGTGGTTTCCAAGTGAGAAAAGGACGGATTCGGGGAATTTTTTTGAGGTGCAAGTGACAGGGGGGCCGGCCAAGGGTTTGGATAAGGGGGTAAAGACAGACAGGGTCTAGAAAAACCCCCAAGACACCGGGCCCTGTTGTAGGATTATGGTGATGCCACACATGAGAAGAAATAGAGATGGGGGGGGGTTATAATGGGGAAAAACAATTTTTTCTTTTTTTGGGAGGTTTTAGTTGTAGAAAAGAGAGGGAATTTTGTCAAGACAGGGGCAACAGTCACTGGTGTTTTGTGCAGGGCAGGGGGAGGTCAGGGAGGAGGGGTATAACTGAGTGTTCGCGTAGAGATGGAAATGGAAGCCAAACTATTGAGGGTTTGGCCAATGGGGGCTGATAGATTAGAAGAGGAGTGGACCAAGAATCCCCTGAGGGACCCCAACGGCAAGAGGGAGGGGGGGAAGTAGAACCTGCAAATGAAACTAAAGAACGGTCAGAAGGGTGGAAGAAAACCCAGCGAGAGCATGTCCGGTGCCAAGGGGTGGGGCATCTGAGGAAAAGGGGTGATCACTGTAAATGCTGCAGAGAGATCCAAAGAAACCAAAAAACGAGTATTTCCCCTGAGATTTAGCAGTGGGGAGTCGTTAGAGACTTTAACTGGGCATTTTCTGTGGGGTGGTGCGGAAACCTGATTGGAGGGCCCAGAAGAGGTTAGCAGAGAGAAGGGGATCAGGCGAGGTGACCAAGCGTTCCGAAGTTTGAGAAAAGGGGAAGGGTTTAGAGGATGGTGGGGAATTGGCAGCACGGGATGGTCCGGGGGAGGGTTTTTTTAGTGGGAGTTATATTACCCTGTTTAAAAGGAGGGAGGGGAAAGACCCCAGTGGAGAGAGAGGGTTACAGATTGCAGAAAGGGAGAGAGGATAGTGGAGAAAATAGATGGAAAAGGTGGGGGAGGGAATGGGGTCCCTAGAGCGGTGGTGGGGCGAGCAGCGGGAAAGCCTGGTACTTTTCTTTGTGGTTGGGTCAAGAGCTAAAACACTAGGGGAGGGAAAAGGGAGGGCAGGATGGGTTCTGTTGTGGTTTGTGATGAGATGTTAGCGGATATGTAAATTTTGTCTTTAAAATGGGGCCAGGCCCTTCAGCACGAGGAAAGACCGGGGCCGGAGTTTTGGGGGGCCTGAGAAGGGAGGGGGATGGTTTTCAAAAGGCGTTTTGGGTTGTTGTGTAAGGTTGAGATGGGGAGGTGAAATTTTTTTTTTGGCCTTGAAGGGCAGTGTGAAAGCTGGATGAATTTGAGGGGAGAAAGTCTAGGTAGCTTGGGGACTTTTCCCACAAGCCTCAGCACACCTGGAGCATCTTGCGGGAAGAGTCAGACAAATGCCAAGGCTGGGGGTCTGACTTGGGGTGCGGTGTGTGAGTGGTGCCAATTGTCCAGGGTGGTTTGGAGTTTCTTGTAATTTTGACAGCCAGGTCAGGGACGGGGGGGGAGATTGGGGGCAATGAGGACTGTAGGTGTCAGAGTTCCTGGGGGGAATGGATACTTAATAAGTTAGAGAAAAGCTAACTTTCACTGATACTGCACGGTGAACCCGTTAAAAATAAAAATAAAAAAAAACTACAGGATTGCAGTATTTTTTTTTTACCCTGGCCTCCAAAAAAAAGGATTTAAAAACCTTTCCCCCCCAAAAAGTACTAAATAAAAAAAGTCAAACCTATCCGCAAAAAAAAAAAGTCCCTACACGCTCTTTTAAGCACGAAAATTTTAAAAGTTATGGCTATCAGACTATGGGGGATGCAAAAAAAGTATTTTCCGGTTAATAAAAGTGTTTTTATTTAAAAAAGCATTAAAAAAAAAAAATATATAATTGGGTATCGGGGGTAATCGTATTGACCCGCTGGTAAAGCTCCTGTATAATAGTCAGTGCCCCTATAAAAAAAAAAAATAAAAAAACTACCAAAATTGCTGTTTTTGTTCAAAACATTCAGAAAAACCTTAATAAAAGTGAAAAAAGGATATATCACCCCCCCAAAGGTACCCCAAAAAAAACCAACTCATCCCCCAAAAAAAAAAGCCCATACAAGCTCTGCAACCCCAACAAAAAAAAAAAGTTATGGGTGTCAGAAAAGGAAACATAAAAAACCAATTTTTTTTAGATTTTTTCTACGTTTAAAAAATATAAAACAGAAAAAAAATATATAAAAACTTTTTTCATTGTAAATTTTACCGACCCCCATATAAAGTTTTTTCCCCAAACTTTACACTGAAAGGGGGTGCTGTAAAATTGAAACTCAAAAACAATGACCGAAAATGCTTTTTCCCCCCCATTTTCATTGCCAATGAAAAAAAAAACTATGGAAAACCTGGTCCAAAATTTCAGTACACCCCTAGATGAGATCCCTGAGGGTGTTTAACCAAAATGGGGCGACTTTTGGAAAGGGTTTTGCCCCGTTTCTGCACTTTGGGGGTTTTCAGATGCAACATGGCCCCCCCAAATCTGCATTCCAAACACCCAAAAGGCCCCTCCCTTTTACGCCCTGCCATGCCCCAAACAGCAGTTTACACCCACATGTAGGGTTTTGCCCCCCCCCCCCAAACTGGAAGAAAATTTCTTAAAAGTTTTAGGGTTCTTTTTCCATGAATTTCCCTTTTATATTTTGAAACATTTTAAGCAAAAAATTTTAGATTATTGAAAAAAAATTTTTTTTTAATTTTCACAGCCCTTTTGCTAAAAAAAAATTTTTGAATCGACTGTGGGGTCTTATACTCAAAGCACCCTGGATATATTTTATTAAGGGGGGGGTAGTTTCCAATATGCGGGGCTATTTAGGGGTTTTATTAAGTTTTAGCACCCTTTGGGTGTCCCCAAACCTGAAATTTTGGGGCCCAAATAAAATGTATTGAAAATGGGAACACAGGTATAGTAGGTGCTCCCTCCTATTTGGGGCTTTGGGGTGACCCCAAAAAAGCATAGGGCCCCCATTGGGATATTTTTTAAAAAAAAGGGAGCCTGGGGGAATTGATATTAAGTGCATTTACCTAGTCACATTACCGTATTCCGTGAATAATGGAAAAATTTTAAAAAATTTCAAAAAAGTGAAAATTTTTAAAAATTTTACCTCCCTTTGCTTAATTTCCGTGAAA
The DNA here is from genome assembly GCA_025379985.1 of Phyllomedusa bahiana. Lineage (NCBI taxonomy): Eukaryota > Metazoa > Chordata > Amphibia > Anura > Hylidae > Phyllomedusa > Phyllomedusa bahiana. Next base: position 62,629 of record JAODAL010019262.1, read on the forward strand.
TATCTGAAGGGTTACAAACTCCTAAATGGTTGTAAATACGTTAAGGGTCTAGTTTCTCAGATGGTGTCCTTCGGGGGTATCTAACACGGCCCCTCAAAGCCCCGTCAAATGGAGTGGGCCCTAAAGAAATGGGATATTTCAATTTTTTTTAAAATGTAGAAATTCTACAAATTTTTTAAACCCTCTAACGTCGTAAAAAAAAAAAGACATTTAAAAAATGATGCCCAACTATGTGGACATTTGTAATTCTGTTATAAACTATTTTTGGTAATAATTAACTGTTTGCACGCGAAATTTTGCACTTTAAAATCGCAAAAATTTTTCCAAATTTTCATGAAAATTTTGATATTTTTTACAAAAAAAACAGGATTGTAGGATAAAAATTTCTTTAACTTTTTAAACCAATTGTCACGAAAAACCCTCTCTGAATCACATGGCTGGTGAAAATTAAAAAATTATTCTCACTAAATTGAACTGCAAATTTTAAAAATAGGCTTGGGGGGAAGGGCAAAACAGGCTGGGTCCTTAAGGGGTTAAAGTCAGAACTCCCCCAAAAAATTTGTGAAGTATATCATGGGCATACACACAAATTACATTTTTTTTAGGACCCCCTTTAAAAAGATTTTATGACTCAGGCTGGAAAAGGTTTATAGTTTGTAAGGCCGAAAAAAGACAAGACGTCCATCCAGTTCAGCCTAACAGAACCAGTTAGGACTCTACCAATCAACAGTCAGGCAAATTGCATACAAATAAAGAAACATTGAAGAGCATTACTACCTTCCCCAGGAGTGGTTGACCAACAAAGAGGCATCAAAGTAAGTGAATACTATTTAACTTTGAAATAATTCACAGGTTCAAAGGCCCCCCAAATTAAATCTCGCAGGCTTTTTTCTGAAAGTTCCCCACATCGTAACTCCCAACAAAGCTTTTCTTTTTATAATTCAACAGAACTACTTTTTTAGATCAATAAAGTTAAAAGGACTCTGATTGATTGCTTGATATGTCTCATTTTGGGAGGTGAGATGAACAAAGTACATCAACCCTGGTAGTGCTTTTTTGTTTTGAATGGAATTCATGGGGAAGAAATTGGGGAAAGAAATTTAAAACGGGTTTTAAAACCTATTTTTTTCATAATATCCAATTTTATTTTTTTTTTTTAGGTCTTACTACTTTTACACAAACACAAAAAAAATGTAAATCATAATTTTGCATTGCCAGATTCAAATCCAAACTTTTTTTTTTTTTTTTTTACAAATTGTGTATCCTTTTACCATTTTTTTGAATGGACCAATACAGATATGGTGATACAAAATGTGTATTCCGTTTGTCATGGCAACCATTCACCCTATGATCGCATAGCAGGTGTGCCGAGGCCCCTCCATCTGTCAACCAAATAATATTTGCATTTTGTAGGGAAACTGCAGAATCAAGGAGTTTAATAGCCAGGATTGGAGCCGGTTCGGATCTTGACAGTTGCTTTGGGAGCTAGGCTGAATATAACAGTTAACTCCACCTGAAGGTTATATGGGCTCCGCTCCGGCCCAACCATGCCATACATTTACATGAACGGTGCATGCATTATAAAATCTTCAGCTGCACTGCAGACCCCTGAAACGGTCGGTTCATGTCTGCAAGCGGTCCCCCCCCCCAGGTGCACAAGCCCTTGTAACCAGAATACCTGCATATGAAAACATTTATCATCAGCCCCCAATGTTACAAAAAGCAAATCTTGTCATTGTTCTAGCAAGTTATTATATGTGTTATATGGGGGGGGGGAAGGGAACCTAGTATTCCCAGACCTTTTACATAAAACTGTCCCCATCTCGTTTCACTTTCATTTCCCCCACAGCCAAGGGGAGTAAAAGAGAGAGCAGGCACCAATCACAGCACAGGGGGGAAGTCCCCCATGCAGGGGTTGAACTAAAAAATAGGCAAAATTGTTAGATTGTAAGCCTTCCGGGGGGGGTCCCCTCTCCCCCTGTACCAGTTATACGTTTCATTGTCTTATTGTACTCACTTGACATACATGTATGTGACCCCCCTCAAATGTACAGCGCCATGGAATCAATGGCGCTTAAAATAAATGTTTAAAATAATAATAATGTGCAAGGTGAAATGCTATTGCACAAGAGGCCCCCTGCATTAGACAAACCCAAATGAGTAAGAGAACTACAGGTAGCAGAGTGAACCACATAAGGGCATAACCAATCAATACCGAAAAAGTATGCTTCCCCAGGTGTTTTTGGTGGTCTGCACTCACCCCACTGTAAATTGCCCCAACACGCAATGGTTTTAAAGCGCTTTTTACTTAAAAAAAAACGAGAATTGCCTTTATGAGTTTGACCCCCATTGTGGTTTTCCTCTTGGCATGCCCCTTTAAAAAACATCCGTTTTGAAAACCGTTGACAATGTGATTCAGACCGTTTAGGTGCTGATCCAAAAAATGGCACTCCGAACAGGACAATAGGTTTCGCCCCAGAATCCACCCCCCGGAGGACATCGGGCTGCCCAAATGACATGGGTGGAGAATGCCACTCCTTACAGTACAAGAAAAATTTTTCTTACTGGGGAAACCCCCTTCTGTGTTGGTTTGCCTCAGTTCTTGTAGGGCTGTCTCGGGACCATTAGACAGGTAAAGTTATCGCCTGCAGTCCCCAATTTTAAACCTTGTCATGATTAAATTGTTAAACCGGTTATTGTGGGTTCTTGATCATGGGTCTATCTGTAGGCGAAACACCCGGCCTGTTGACTGATGCAAAGGCGCGGGCAAGGGGGGAAATCCTCACATTTATACTGGTGGTCGGATGTCCTGTGATATTTGCTCTCGTTTGTGTTTCATTGAATTAATGCTGGGTTTTTTAGTAGAGAAGGTTTAGTTTATACCGAAACGCCGCCCCCACTGGGGTTTATTGGAAATTAGACCTCTGCGGGACCTCAAGGGTTGGTGGCAGAGAGAGGGGGGGGGGCGTAGGGGAAAGGGTGATGAAGGTGTGGGGGTTGGGAACTGGGGGGGAGTTGACCGAGAATGGGGAAAGCCCCAAACAAGCATAACGGCTTGTTGAAAGATCAGAACTTGCTGCTTGCAGCAGAATCCCGGTGCCAGACAGCGAAGGCAATCCATACAGAAGGGTGAATAGAGGAAAGAGCAGGGAGGGAAGCCATTGTATTTTTACCACAAAATAATTTAAAAAGAACTTTTTGTTTGTTTAAAAGTCTTTTCACTGCCCTATTAATCGCCGCCATTCTTAAAAGTCAGGGGTTTGCGGTTTTTTAAAAACCCCAAAATGGTTTTAAAAGTCCAACGTGGGGCCCCCCAAGGCCCCCCCCCTGGGTAGGGAAACCCCCCCCGAATTTTTTTTCACTTTTGATGCCCCCGCCCCACCCACCCAAGCAATCTCGGGCCAACTCCACCCCCAAAAAGGAAATCCCTTTAAGCACTTTCAGAAAGGGAAGGCGGAGACACCACAGGGACGAGGCCATCGGGGACACTCTTTTCCCTAACGGGGAAAATGGTGCAAACGGGTCAGGGGGCCAACCCGGATGTTATGCCCGCTCAGGATGCGGGGGAAGAACAAGGGGAAGGTGACATTGGGGCTATTGGTGGAATCTCGCCAGCCGCACCCCCAGGTCTGACCCAGTCCACGCCGAGGGGGGGGGAATCTGGGGACACGAGGGGGGCTCTCCCACCCAGGTTTCACAGGCCGGCCAACAGGATAGTGGCCCCTCCTAGACCACCAACACTTACATGTCACTTTCCCCCCCAACCAGGCCGCTACACGGTGGCTAGCCGCCCGCCCGGAGAAGCAGCCCATGCCTTTTATAGATGGGGGGGAAAAGATCAGGAAGACCTACTGCAACTGGGTGGATCTCAGGACTCGCTGAAATTAGAGTGGGGGGAATCCTACGGGGTGTGATGGCAAGGGGCTGAAAAATCCACTACTCCCTCAGGATCTCATTAGATTGGGGGGGGGAGTTCTGTGCACATTTAAAAAGGGGGGCCAAGACGTCTCTCTGACCAGGCCCAAACCTTACATGATGTGCCACAAGACAAGTAGGAATCAGTTGAGAAGTATGAAACCCGGCTATCCCAGGTGTTTAGTGACCTGGGCTTCTTGTACAGAGAGAAGGCCCATGCTCACATGCTGACTACTGCATTCGTGGAGGGTCTCCAGGACCCAACAAAAAAACAGCTAAAAGAACAGGCCGGAGTACAAAATTTTTTGCCAGGTACGGTCTTATTATGACTAAAAGGGGTCGAAAACAACCAGCGGGGGGGAGGGGTGAGAAAGGGCCCCGAAACCGCTTATGCTTTGAAGACAGATCCCTTTGTTCTCTCTGATGCTCAAACATCCTTCACACTGCTGAAATAAGCTATTGCAGCAGCACCTGCTCTTTGACTTCCAGAAGCCTTTTAAACTGTCTGTGAAAAAGAAGGTCACACACTAGGAGTCTTGGCCCAGGCACCAGACCTATTGGTTAAAAAAAGCCGCCGGATCCGGTGGAAAAGGGGCCCCCCTTCCCATTTTTTCGTGACGGGTTTTGCTTAAAAAAAACTGCGACTGGCTTTGGCCAACCCCTGATACTTCTGATTATCGTGACATTCAGCCATCCTGGCCAGAAACAGCCAAAACCCTACCTATGGCCAACCCTGCGCTTCATGCTCCCCCCTATACCGATAATGTCACCTGATCCCTTTTTTTTTTTTTGTTAACTTTTAAACCCTGTCTACCCCCTTCCCTTTCTAGGGAAATTTAAGGGGAAAGATAAAGCACCACCATAGGAAATCATACTGCTTTCAAATTATGAAAACGAAATGCACATCCCCCCATGGTAAAGAGAACCCTCTAAGCCCCGCTACCCATTTTTGAAAGAGGGTTTTCCCGTTTTGCGGATGCAGGGGAAGGTATCTCAGTGGCTATGCAAAACCACAGCTACCACTCCTTGCCCCACCCACAAGTCAGCCTAAAAGGGCCAAGCCGAAGCCCTCAGTGGCTTTTTAACTGGCAAAAGGGAAGAGGGCCCAATACCACACAGATTCAAGATAGCTTTTGGGGGCGAAAAAAAACTTTGGACCAATCGGGAAGGGCCAGAGGATTCCAACACAGCTGGAACCCCAGTAAAACACAGTCAAGCCATCCGGGCCCCAAAGGGGAGCCTGATATGGCCAAACAAGTGGCAGTTCTAGGAAAAGCACAGGGAGCTCAAAACCCATATAAGCGTTAGGAAAATCATTTGGGGGCCCAACAGCCAAAAGAAGCCCCAAGGGGGTGAGTAATGGAAAAAAGAGACAGGGGACCAAAAACCATGTGATTAAAGCTTTCCCCCCCGGGGGACATTAATACAAATGCAAAATAAAAGCCCCCAAGAGAAACCTGTGGAAAAGAAATGGGCTGGGAAATAGCAGGGGCCTGTATGAGAAGAACCACCCCCTTCACCCGGCACTTACCCCTGTGGTTCAATGGGCCAGGACCGGGAAAACCCCTTTAAAAAAACCCTTTTTAACCCTTTTTGTTGACAACAATACTTGGCACCTTGAATTTCAACTCTTAAAAACAACTACTGCAGTGTGTGATTTGCTCAGAGGGCAACCAGGAAAAACTATGAAGGCCCCCCGGAAGCCATTGGAAAAAACATTTTCATTCATTCCAGAGGACCCAGATTGATAAAATTTCCAGATGCCCAATCGGAAAGGGGGTAGAATCCCCCCTAGTGATTGGGGGAATTTTTTCCCGATGGCAAGCTCCCCGTGGGTCAACACCCCCAAACAGCACCAAAAAGTTACAACGAAGGGGGTTGTCGATATGGAATTCCAAAAATCATTGAAAGGACCAAGGACCTGCCTTACAGCAACTGTCACCAAAAAATTGGACACCCTTAGGGACCACAAAGTTTTGTTTAATCATTACTTTTTATTAAGTCATCAGATAGTTTGTTTAAAACTGTTTTTACGCTAACACCCTTTCGAATATCAGTTCTTTCACACAGCTTTACTTGGAACGGATGCATGTCTGCTTCAGTTAATCAAGAAACCAAAAAATTTTCCTCTCTCGGAAATGCCCTTTTAACAAAAGCCTAGAAACCTTTATGTAGAACAGGAGCTAAGGTTTCACAAACCCAAAATCCAAATGATAGAATAAAACATGTGTTTCTTAATATAAAGATACAAACGTTACTACCTGTTAAAAAATCAGATTTATGACCCAAACCCCGTACGTGGGGCATTTTTCCGATTCCCGGCTGCGACAGCTTAATAATAATAATTTGGGGAGCTTTTAATTGGATAAAGGGGTGTGGAAAATACTTCTACCCCTAAGTTACTTTTTGAAAAAAGGCCGGGGAAAAAAGGGACCCAAAACTAAGAACTGATCCGTTCTCCCTCTTCCAGATCCGCATTCCCAGCCCCCATAAACTAAAGTTGCGTTTGGGGTGTCTTGAAGTATTTTTTGTGGGAAAAACCTTGAACCACGATTCAAAGCTATACCCCGGTGTTTTAACCCCGGCTGAAAAACTTGAAAAGAAGTTAAAAAAACCACTAAATCTGCGTTGAACTCGATAGTTTTAATTTGAAAAAAAATTTTTTTTTAAACAAGAAAAATTTTTTTCCGGGAAGGGCTCCCCCCCTTCACCCAAAAACATCCTCCCGTAACCCCCAAAAAAAAATTTTTTTTTTTTTTTTTTTTTTTTCCAAAAAAAAATTTTTTTTTACTTTCCCCCAAAAAAAAAACTACACCCCCTTCGTTTTAAAACCTTTTTTTTTTTTTTTTCCCATTTTTTCCCCCTTTTTCCCCTCCTCTTTTTTTCCCCAAAATTCCTCCCCCCTTTTTAATCCCCCTCCAATTCTTGTTTTTTCCCCCCCCAAAGCTCAATTTTTTTCCCCCCCCAAAAAAAAAATTGGGGTGGTCTAAAAACAATACACCCCCCCCAACCCAAACCCCCCCCCCCGTTTTTTAAAAAAAAAATCATCCCCAGGAAACTTTAAAAAAAAAAAGTCTCCCCCAAAAAGGGGTTTTTAAAAAAAAAGACAAATTTTTAAATTTTAAAACAAAATTTTTTACAGGAAAAAAAAACTTAAAAATTAACCACTGACATGCTTTTTTTTCCCGAAAAGTTTTAAATTTTTCAAAAGGGAAATATTTTAAAAGAAACTTCTTAATCCAAATATTTTTTAAATTTTAAAAAAATTTTTTTTGAAACCCTTTTACCAAAATTTTATCTCTTTCATTTAAAAATCGTATTTTTTAAAAAAAGGTTTTTTAAGGGGGCTTTTTAAAAAAAACAAAAAAAACAAAACAAGTTTTAAAACTGTTTAAGGGCAAAATCCATGCCTAAGCAGCGCCAAAAACATCCAAATCAGCCGTGGGAACATAACCTAAGAAACTTTTTATTTATTTATTTATTTTTTTTTTTTAAAGGCACAGATTATAGACTGTATAATTGTTTATTTACCACTTGGATGCATCAAAAGAGAATACAAATACATTCCAGCTATGCTAGTTAATTATCCTTTTAGTTTACATTTTTAGTGTGCCCATTTATTGTTCAGCTACTCAAGCTGCCTCCTACTTTTTGCTCTAAACATTGCCTTGGCATACATCATAGATTTAGGTAATAACCTCATTACGAAAAATTCATGGTTTTTCCCTCCCCAAATGCAGTCATATATTCTCCGCTAATGCCTGAAAAATAGGTTTAAAAATAATGAAGGCTGCAGTGCAAGATAATATAAATTCAAGTATCTATTACAATACAGTTAAGCCAACAAGTATTTTCTCGACAACGTTTTTGAGATATAGAGCCTAGTCATCTACCCACAGAGATATGCATTTTAAAACAATACTACTGTCTACACACCCAGAAAATGTTAGTGGTATAAAAATAAAGATCATTTTTAAATTATATAGACTACAAATCGTATTATCGTATGCAAAACAAAGCATATAAAATATTGCAGACCTACTGTACATGCCAGTTTGTTTTTCCATGTAACCTTAGCATACATATTCTTGCTTAACTGTGCAATATATTTTTAACATTGAGAATCTTGCATAATGCCAAAATATTGCTCTTTTGCATAATTGGAAAAACAGGATTTTTTTTTATCAGAAAGCCCTTTATACATATGGTTCTAACTAACTAATAGTACATTTACCCAGATCTGTCATTTCATGATAAACTGGCTGTGTTGTCTACTCATTGTGCTACTTGATACAATCTGCCACTTGAAACCCTATTTTATACCTAGATGTGTTTGAATATATGTATATTTTTACTGTTCCAACCTACAAATTTTTTTCTCCTGGTTTCCAAATCCATTATATGATACCATTAAACAATATAACTAGAGATGGGCGAATTGATTCTAATGAAGTGGACTTCGTTTAGAATTTCAGAAAAACGTCGGTTCTGAACAAAGTTTAAGTTTGGGGTAATTCGCAGGAATGAAGCGTGTTTTTAATTGATAAAATGGCGGCAAGCACATGACGTTACATGGGGCAAAGAACTCTGGGAGGAAGAAAGGAACATCCCAAATGACATGTGCAGAGATGAAGCAATCAGAGGCCAGCGGGATTCTGTGACGCCCCCCAAAAATTTTTTTTGTCCGGAAGCGAGGGGGAGCTTCCCTTCTGCCTGTGCCGTGCTGTAGCGGCAGTACTGAATCTCACACCAAAAAATAATTTTTTAAACAGCTTTTTTTTTTGGGGGGGTACAGCTTTTATCAGAGACTTTCCTCTTCCTTCTAATTTTGTTTTTTGTGGGGTATTGAAAATTTCAGGTCCTTGGGGGTCCAATTCAGCTGTTTTAACATTTAAATGCCATCGGCAGTTGGGGAGCACATTGAATACCCAAAGGGTTTTGTCTAAGCCGTTTTTGTTTTTAAAAAAAGAAATGGGTTTTTAAAAAGCCACAACCATTAAAATTTTTTGTGCTCTTTTTTGCGAATTTTATACCCAAGGGGGCCCAAAGCCTGTTAGTGGGTTAATATGGAGTCAAAACAGGGTGTGTATTTATTATAACGATATCTTCATTAAACGAGTCTGTACAATTTAATTGAAAAACAGTAAAAAACGGAGGGGGGGAGGTCTTCCATCGAGGGGGGCACAAATATTCCTGGAGAGACAGGTCGCAGCACAGTAAGGGGACGTCGCGCAGAAAGGGCACTCGGTGAGGCAAGAAACTGCCGTGCTCTAGGGGCCCTGTGTTGCCCGCAACCAAGGGGCTTGATTTTTTTTTACTAGGGCCTCCACTTCCTCCCGATGACATCTGAAAACCCCCGCCAAAAAACGGTGGGAACGTCAGACACAACCCCTTATTTTTCATGGCCCGGGGGGCAGCTCGCGGCTCACCGTCCAAACCGCCTCTGCCCATTCGGTTCCCTCAGCCAGAGAACTAGTAGTGGTCTGGGCTCAGGCCATAACAGGGATGAACAATTTTTAGCAGTTGGCCGCGCCTAGTGCAGCATGGTCCTCCTCTAAAAGGGCTGATGGGGGGTTCCCCTGCTTTTGTCCACTGCGCGGCGCTGGGGAAGGGGGGGGGGGGGGTATAGCGTACCAGCTCCATCAGCCAAAAAATAAATCTGGAGTCGTGATACCTTCCTTCTCCCCCTAGGTGAGGAGGCATTCCCACGCAGCAGGGCCTGGACAGACCCTGAAACCCAGGGGGTGGCCTACTTGGACAGCCTCTGCCACCCCAGTTAGAAGATCCGCTGACTACTGGGACCAAACTGGTGTGTGGCCGCAACTTGCCGAAATTTGCAGTGGAGAAACTGTCCTGCCCGGGCCGTAGTGGCATCAGAGCGGGTGGGCTTTTGGGGGGGGGCATTATTACCCCGAGAACCGTTGCCCCCGGGTATGTGGAGGACTGACCTTTGTCAAGTGATAGGCGTGGAACGGGCCCAATTTAAAATTTTCCCCAAAATTTGGGGGGGTTG
>JAODAL010019263.1:0-72556 GCA_025379985.1 Phyllomedusa bahiana
TTTTTTGAAATTTTTTTTTTTCCTGGTTTTATGTTATGTACCAAAACCCCCTTTGCTTTTTCATGTTCTGGAATTAAGGGGCCTGTGAAATAAATAATATTAATTTGGAACCAAACTGAAAAGACGACCTGGTATTTTTGCTTTTTCCCCCTGTCCTCTATATAAGGTTTTACTATTACGTCTTCTATTTAACAGTGTTATAGTTTTTGGACCGGCCGTTATTGTCTGTTTTTAAAGTTTTCCTAAGGGGGGTTTTTTTCAGGCCTTTTGTCTACTTTTAGTGTAAGGTCTGCCCGATGTGATATGTACGGAATTATTTAGGCTCAGAGGGCCCTCGGGGGAAAAGGGAAAAACCCCGAATGGGTCCGGGGCGGTTGATACTAGGCAGGGGGGCCCCCTTGGAAAAGCGACTGGGTTGTTTTCGGGAGAAAGCTATAAAAGTGGCAGAAAGCAAAGTCAGTCATGGACAAAAGCTGCGGGTGGGCCCAAAGAATAAACCCCGTGGTGGACCCCAAGAAATCAACCCCAGGTGGGCCCAAGAAAACTCCATGGGGGGCCCTATTAATTATTTTGACAGGGGGCCCCAAAGGAAACCCAAATGGTGGGCCCAAAGAATCAACGCTATGGTGGGCCCCAAGAATACTCTTGGTGGGCCCATTAACAATAATGATGGTCAAGAATAAACCCATTGTGGGCCCCAAGAATCAGTTTCATGGTGGGCCCCCATTAAATCAATCCCTGAGGTTTTTTGGGCCCCCAGCAAAAATGCTTTTTGACTTGAGTTGAAATAGCCCAAAAAAATCGATTGATAGGTGAAAAATGAGTACATCACGAAAAATAGAGGCTTCTTACTAATTCTCAGGGAGGTCAGAAACCATTCCCTAGGATCGGAGCAGCCACAAGCCCTAGGGAGGGTTTCACATGTGCAAAGTCGACGACCTCCCCCCCTTTTTTTATGAGGGGGAGGGTACCCTTTAAAAACTCCCGCAAAAAATATTTTTTTTTTTTTGTAGGGGGTTATGTTATGTATTTTGCACCCTGCTGTTAGCAGCCTTTGGGGATGCCATGCTATTTTATTGGCTAATTATGAAAATGTGGTTTTAAAACTCCATTCCAATTTCAGCTTGGCTGGGATGGGGAGGAATACCTTTAGGGGTTTTCCCAAACTTGTAATTTCGGTCTGAGGCCCTCTCGACGGTATGAGGTGGCATAGAGAACTGGGAGATGGCCACATTTTCAGTTCTCCCCTTAATTTTTAAGTGGTTCCTAATCAAAAAATGCACTTAAACCTTGGCTTTTTTTACAGGAATATTTGTAAAAAACCCCCCCCGTTTAGCCCTCGCTCCCCTTCAAACCATTTTAATCTGGTGCCCGTCTCATCCATTTTTTCCCCGCTATCCTCTGCCCCTCCCCTTTTGCCAATCCCTTTATGGCTTCCATTGCCAGGAATTCACTTCAAGTTACAAACCTGACCTTAAAAAGGTTCCCTACCTCTCCCCTCCATACATTGCCTTAATCTCCGATATTCCCCCCCCAAATCTCCGTCTTCCAGGACCCTTTTCCTTGTCTCCCTTTTAGCCCCAACAACCCTCTCCAAAACTTTCCGTGCTTTACCACCCTGGAACTATGCCCCCCCACTTTAGACCCTTTCCTCCACCTTCCCAGCTTCAAAAGCAACCCGAAAACCCCACCTCTTCGGGAAACCTTTAACCTACAAAACCTAGACCCACTGGCCCCCCAAAAAAAACATGTCGCCCCCCCCCCCCTGTCTTTTCCCCCTTTTTTATAGATTGAAACCCCTCGCGGGCAGGGTCCTCTCCCCTTGTTGTCCCTTTGTAAGTATTCATCGTTTCTTGTACTCGTTTGCCATTTGTTATGTATGAAACCCACTCGAATGGAATCAATGGCGCCTAAAAATAAATTTTATAATAACAACAATAACAACAATTTTGGCGAGTGTTGTTTTTAAGCCACCTCCTTTCTTTTTAACCCCCGTTCTCTTTCGCTAAACCAAAATTTCAAACCCAATGGCCGTAGGGGACTCTGGCCCCCCACAGTATTTTATGTAGCCCCCAAGGTTTAGACCAAGCGAGCAGTGATGGATAAGGTATGACACAAAAGGAAACAAGCCCCCCTTTTTCCCCACATAGGTTTGAAGCCAAGGTTGGGAAGGGGCAAACAGTGCCAGAACACCCCCGGGGGGCCCATCACCCTTAAAATTCAGAGCTGTAGCACTTTCCCCGCTGTTCTGTAAGCAACTTCCCGTTGTTTTTTTAAAAAAGCTCCGATTCCCCTACCCAAGCCCCCAAGCCATTTCCCCAAGAAAGGGAGTTGGTGCAAAAGGGAAGGGGGTTTGGGGTGGTATTATAAAAACCCTTTAAAGGAAAAAATTGGTCTTTTACTGACCAAAGGGGACGCAACAGGGGTCATTTGAGGACGGGCAATAATGCAAAACCCGGGGCCGGCCCGGGTAGGAAAAAGGTCGGGATAAAGGGGGGGCCCCCCCGCTTGGGGCGGGCGCGGTTTTTTAAAAAAGCCCGGGCCGGGAGGGGATCAGAAGCGGGGGCGGGCAGAAGCAGTAAGGTGCCTGCTGCGCTCTGCCCCCTGAAAAACATTTAAATTGGGATCAGTGGAGGAGCTGCGGGAGGAGCAAAGGAGGGCTGGGGGCGATCGGGGGCCCTGCATGGTGGCCACTAGGGGGGGGGGTTTCCTTGGGGGGAAGTGAAGGGGGGGAGGGGTCGGGTTAGTATTGTTCCCTCCCCTCCCCCCCCGGGTTTTCCCCCGGCACGGGGGCTTTGCCCGCCCTGTGCCTTACCCCTGACATGAAAACCGTGGCCCGGGTTACGGCGGGGAAACCCCCTCCGGGGACCCCCCGGGCGGGGCGCCGGGGCCCAAGGGGGCCTAGGTCCGGGGCTCCCCGGGTTGGGGGGAAGGCGAAACAGGTGAACGGGCCCTGAAAGTGCCAGTAGGGCCCTGTAGTTCTAAAATGGGCGCTCTCTGTGGTGCTTTCCTCGGGGGTTTTTCCCGGGTTTAAAGGCAGCCCCCATCTGGCGATTTTTCCGGCCCCGGGGGGGACTGCCGGGGCCATCGCGGTGGAGTACCCAAAGCGGGGCGCCCGGGGGGGTCGGAGGGCCCGTGAAAGGGTCCTTTGGGGCAGACGGCATTCCGCCCGGTCTTGTCATCTCTACTTCACGGTGACAGCAGACATTACCCTTGGGGGGTCCCCCCAGGGTTTCGTCGGGGCCCTTCGGGAAAGGGGAGCGGTGGCCCCCCCTCGATGATGTCCCCGGGGGCCCCAATTGGCGGTTTTTAGGGAGCGGAGGTTTTTGGGGGAATTCCGGGGGAAGGGCGACGGGCGGGGTTCACAGAACCTGTGCATTCGGGTGGTTTGGTTCTATGTTGTTTTTCTGTCTTTTTTGCCTAAATCCCCAGGTTTTGGGGGGGTGGGTTGGCAGGTCAGGGGGGGCCCCGGTCCCATGGGGGGGGGGGGATTTGGGGTAGCGGGTTGGCGGGAAGCTGGTGGGGGGGTCCCAAAGGTTTTGGGTTTGGGCCCGGGTTTCCCACCCCCCGGGGGTTGGGCCTTTGGGGGCCGGGTTTGGTTTGGGGCGGCGGGGGGTGCCTTTCGATGGCGTTTGGGGTTGGGGAAATGGGGTGGGTTAGCCGGGGGAAATCCCGTGGGCGGAATCAGCGCAGGGGCATAGAAAACGGGCGGGGACGGTATCACCCAAAAACAAGAAAGATCGGGGGGTTTCCCCGTGGGGTTTAGACGATAGAGAAAAAAGGGGGAGGTTATGTTTTGTTTTTCGAGGGCCCTTTGGGGGGGCAAAATTTAAGAAAGGAGGAAAGGGGGACAAATTTGAAAGGAGGGAATATGTGGAAAAATTTTTTCATTGCGCCATTTGGAAAAATTTAATTTGGACAAGGATAAAAAGATAGAGAAAGAAGGAGGAGGGGGAAAAAAGCTTCGGTGGCGATTGATTCCCCAAACGTTTGAAAATTGGTTGCAGGCATTTGCTATTTGGGGGGAGCGAAAATCGGGGGAAAAGGGGCAGGGGAGAACTGTCGGGCCTTTTTTTGCTTTTGGGTTCCCAAAATTTGGGGGGGGCCCATAGGGTCTTTTGGGGGGCCCGGGTTTTTTTAGGTACTTTGAAAGATTTTTTAAAAAGGAAAGGGCAATCCGCCCGTGGGAAAAAGTGGGCCCCGGAAGGAATTGGCCTCTGGTTTTGGGTAGGGCCCCCGCCCTAAAGTCCGGGAAAGTCCTTTCAGGGGGGACCGGGGGGGCCTTCCAGGGGAATTGGGAGCAGCTCGCCCGGGGGCGGGGGGGGGGGAAGAAGGCGGGGTTTGCGGGCCCTGTTCAATGAGGGAGGGTTGGGGTTCGGGAGAAAATTGAAAATTTTTTAAACACGTTGCTCGGGGGTCAGTGCCGGCTCTCATGGAGCCTCAAGTTGCCTGAAAAAAGGGGGAAAGGGGGAAAGGGGCCCTAAAAATTCAAAAGAGGGGTGACGGGGTGAAAGTGGCCGGCGATGGGATATCTAAAAAGTTTTTCCCTAAATCAGGGGAGGCAAGTTTTTGGGGAAAAAGGTTTTTCGGGGGTTTTTCCCGGATCCCGTCCGGGGGAACAGGCCCCTTTTTCCCCCCCAAAAAATTTTTGGGGGGGTGGGTTTTTGGGTTTACCCGGGCAGTGGTAACTGGGGGAAGTTAAAATTGAGGGGTGGCGAAGGGTTTTATGGTTTGGGGCGGGGCCATTCTGGGCTCTTCTGTTCCCGGGAAATTTAAAATTTGTTTTCACCACTGGGGAAAGGTGCCAAAAAAGGGGAGCCGAAAAAATTTTTCGGCTATTCATCCCCTTCCCTTTCCCCTGGGGGTTTTTCGGTTCAAGGGAGGGGTTTGGACCCCAAAATTTTAATGTTCGGGTTGGTAATACTTTTTTTTTGTTTGAGGGGGGTTTTTTTTAAAGGTTTTTCTAAAGGGGGCGCTTGGCTTTGAGGGGGGCCCCCGGAGGGGGCGGTCGGGGGCCGATAGTAGGCCCCCCGAATTTTTTTTGGGTTTGGGTTTGGAAATTGTTTGGGGGCTTTGCCTTCGTGTTTTTCCTCTCATTTGGGTGCCCCTTTGTTCCGTCGGGCCTTTTCGCTGGCCTTTTTTGGGGCCCTTGCGTATGGTGAGCTGGTATCCCGTCTAGGGAAAGGGGGTGGGTGGTTTGTTGGATGGGGAATTTTGTGGATGGTTGGGGGGGGGTTTGGGGGTTTGGGAAATTCAGGGAAGATAAAAAAACTGCCAGACAAGGGTGGGGGGGGGGGGCCGGCGGGGGTGCGGCCCCAGGGGTGCTTTGATTTTCCCCTTTCGATTTTTAAAATTGGTTTTACAAAGGGGGGGGGTCTTTGGGCGGGGGGTGTATTGGGGACAAGGGGGAGGGGTAATTTTGCCCGGGTTTCTTTTTTAACGGCAGTTTTGGGGCGCTGTGTGGGGCGTGGGTCTAAAACCCGTGGGAAAATTTGACCCGGGCATTTTTTTTAGGTTTGGGGAAAAAAAAACGGAGGGGGCCACTGGGGGCGGGGGCCGGAGGGGTAAAAGGACGGATCGGGGGGAATGGGACTCAAGGGGTTTCCCCGTTTTTAAAATTTCCCAAAATTTGGGTTTGGGTCAGTTGCTTTGTGTTTTTCTTTAGGGCCGGGGGGTGGGGCCCGGGGGGGGGGGAGGTTCCCAAGGGGGCTTTTTTTAAAGGGGAGTTTTGGTATAACCCCGCTTTTTTTTCTTTGGGGGGTTCTTTCTTGTTGTTGTTTTTTCGGGGGTTTTTTTTCATTTTTGTTTTGTAGTTTTAGCCCCCCCGGTGGCTGCTTGGTGGGGAAATTTTCGGCCCTCTTTCTTTTGGGCTTTGGGGGAAAAGGCCGGAGCAAGTGGTTTTGCGGGAGGGGGTTTAAGCAGATGGGAGGTCCCCTCGCACCTGGCGGTGTTTTCGGGGCTGGGGATCCGAGGGTTGAGGGTGGGGGAATGCCCTGCCGGTTTTTGACGGATTTGCAAGCGGGGGATCGTCCCCCGGATTTTTTAAAGGCTGAAATGCGGGAGGTAACGTTTTGGGGGGTCTACCCCCGTTGTTTGGAGTTGTTTTCGGGATATCTTTTTCCGATTTGTGCGGTTGTGGTGATGTACCCGGGGTTTTAATCAGGGGGGTTGGGGTGGGGATATGGCCCCCTCGGAGGTTTTGGGCCCAAAAAACATGGGGGTGTAATTGGGGGGGTTATTAATGGGGGGCTCGCATAATGCTTTTGGGGGGCTGTTGCGGCCTTGTGGTCGGATGGTGGCCTTTTTCAGGGGCCCTTGGGCCTTGGGAGCCGGGGGAAGGAATTTTTGGAGGGGGGGGGGTTTAACCTTGAACCCCGCCCGGGTTGGATTTGTGCATTCTAGCCCTTTAAGAAGGGGCTTTGGGGCGGGGGGGTGTTGGGCATGTTTGAAGGGCATTCATGCTCGCTGTGGTGGGGTGGAGCCCTTTGGGAAAGTTTGTGGAAATGGGTGGGGGGGGCCCAGCTTTTTAATCTGGTCTCCCCTTTTTTGGGTGGCCCTTTGAGGAATGGTTTTGGCGAAGGGGGGGGGCTTTGCGGGGCGGGTTGCCCTTTGAACCCTGGTGGGGGTGGTACCAAACCTAAAAGGTGGTTTTTGGCCCCCTTGAGTGGGGGGATGCCCGGCTGAGGGAAAGGTAAAGGGAGATCAAATATGGGGGCTTTCCCCCAGCCCTTTAAGTTAGCTCCAAAGGGCCCTCACCCCCAAGGTTACAGGATAAAGTTTTGGGTACCCCTTTTGGGGGTTTTTGATGGGAAAGAGGTATGGGGGTTTGGGAAATACCTATATTGGATTATGTTTTTTTATATTTGTATTTATTTTTAATAAAAACCCCCCGCTTTTGGCTTTCCCCAAAAACCCCTTGTCTCTTGCCCCTTTTTCGGGGTTTGGGGTGAAAAAATTGGGGGCAGTGGGGTGGTAACAAGTCAGTTGGTTGGGGGAAAAAGGGGGGGGGGGGAGATGGGCCCGGCTGCACGGAGTCATGATGTACACCCTGCTTTACCACCCCAAAAGGGCATACTGGCCGGGCCTGGTGTCAATAAAGTCCCCAAGTAGCAGGGTAACTCAGTAATCCCGCTACATGTGAGGCTGGTGTTTTGTGTAAAAGGGGAAACTGACACTGCTCTAACACACGGAAAAGGAGTGGCTTTGTTTCCTGCTATTTTACTCTTTAAATCCCAGCCCAATCGGACTGTTTGGAAACTTAAAAGAAAAGAGAAAAAAGTTTCCAAACACACCCTTTCCTGTGATCGGCCAAAACCCTTTTCGAAAAGAATTTCAGGGTGCCAACAGTTAATAAGCGGCTGGAAGAAATTTTACAATGCTACAATAAAATATATTGTGACCCTTAAATGGCTTGGACGCCATCTTTGGGCATCCAGGGGTCCTTAAACTCTGGGATCACTGTTTGGTTTTTAAAAGGTTGGCACTTCAATTTGATTTGGGACTCAGACACAGGTTTTATTTAAGGAATGACCTCACCAGCCTTTTTTAGAAAGGACACAGGGAAAACAAAAAGCCAAAAAAACAAAATCCCCAGCCACTGGGCTAAACCCCTTATGCAAATCCCTTTTCTATAATTTCGTTCTGGGGCCAACATTTTTAGCACCGAAAAAAAAACATCTTAGTACAAACCAACGGGGCGTGCAGGTTTTTTTCCCCAAGCCTGGGGGGGAAAGGCCCCCTTTTCCCTTTGGGTCAGTGTTGCTCCCAAACTTTAGTCAAGCAAAAACCCCACCCCCTGAACACCTGGGAGCACCGGCTTTTTTTAAGCCCCCAGGTACGTTCCAAAAGCCTGGCCTGAAATGCAGGAACAGTCTCCCACCCAAAGCTATGCCATCCGGGAAAAAGGGCCCGCCCCTTTAAAAACGGGATAGCCGCCATGCTAGAAAACTGGGGCAGCAAAGTACGATTTCACCCCAAAAAGCTGGGTTTCCCCCCCCGAGCCAGGGGTCCACGGGGGCGGGATTTGGAAGGGAGGATACCTGCTTTACTCCCCCTACGGCCGAAATCTGGGACCATCTAAAGGGGCCCCCCGCCAAAAAAAATACAAAAAAAGTCGAGGTTAGTAAGGTCAAAATCAATTGGGGTAACCGCTTTTAGCATTTTTTTTTCAGGATATCCTTGTTTTGTTTTAATTAAAAAAGGGCACAACAACGTATATTTTTTTTTTTAAATTTTTAAATAAATTTTTATATTTAAAAATAGAAAGTAAAAAAAAAAAATTAAAAGTTAAAATTACCCCCCCCTTTCCCCTTTTACAAATAATAAAAATATAGTAAAAAGTTAAACATAATTTGTAAACGCTGCATTTCCCTTTAAAAATCTGATGTATTAAAATAAAAAAATTTGTCCCCTAAAACTTTAAAAAATGTAGAAGAAAAAAATTCTAAAAAAACAAGATTTTTTTTTTTTTTTTGGGTCATTTACGTCCCCCACAAAATCGGGAAAAAAAAAGTGATTTAAAAAAGTCCCGCTTTTTCCAAAAAGGAGCCCTTAAGCACCTCAAAACAATACCCCCCCCATGAAGATCCATAGGTGGAAGAATAATTTACAGAAAAATGGGAAAATTATTTATCAAAAAAAAACAAGGCCTTAAATTACAGCTTTAAGGCGGAAAAAACAAAAAAGTTACAGAAGTGGGGGGCTGAGGCCCCAAATTTTTTTAAAGGGAAAAGAAAACGTTTCCAAAATTTTTTTTTTGGTACAAAAAAATAACGGGAAAAACCCCAAAAAATTTGGTTGTCAAAAGGGGAAATTTCCAAAATCTTTGAATTCAGTTATAGATATAATTATACCGGAGATTGGGGAAAGCCATAAAAAAAAAACCCCCGCAAAAAAATTTGCAAGTACTTTTTTTTTACATATTTTTTTCCACTTAAGAAAAATTTTTTTTCCCGTATAATCTTTGGGACAGGGAAAGCACCAATTTGAAAAATAAAATATTATCCCACAAAAATTTAAAACCCTCATACGGGCTATGTTGATGGAGAAATAAAAAGTAAAGGGCCTTGTAAAGGGGGGAGAAAAAAGAAAACAAAAGGGGCCTTTTAAATTTTTTATGACCATCTGTCAGAAAGGCGTTGAATTTTTCCACTTGCCAAAAAAGTGTTTTGGAAAAAATATAAAGGTAGCACAGAGAATGTACCTACTTTTTTTGGGGGCCATTGAGCGACAATTTCAAAATGCAAAACCTTTTTTTAAAATTGGTTTTTCCCTCATAAAAACAGAAAAAAAAAAACCCCAAATCCGGAGCCCCAGAAACCTATGCAGGCATAAAATGCAGAACAAGGAGAAATAAACCGACCCACCAAAAAAATTTCATGATCAATCCATGCTTTTCCCACCACTTAATTTAAGGAACAACGGGGCACGGTTATTTATTGGACATTTGGGTTTTTTTAGATCCCGTGATTAAACGTCATTACCTATGAAAACAAGCGGACTTAGGGTTTGGGGACCTCCCCGATCTTTTAAAAGGGGGCCATTTATTGTGGAATTTTTTACCAATTTACCTACATGCACATACAAAAGGCTTTTGAGAAAACTGCAAAAATGTCAAGGGTTTGTAAAAATCAAAATCAATTGAGTATCCAGCTATTAAACGTTTTTTTTTCGGGGTTAAACCTTGTTACTGTTTGAATTAAAAAAGGGCACATCTAAACATTGGGGTTTTTTTTTTTTTGAAAAAAAATTTAAAAAAAAAAAATAATATATATCCCTTTCACACACACAAAACAAACAACAATTTCCTACCATTTTTAAAAGTTTTGGGGCACTTAGAAATTTCCCTTAATTTTTTAGAGAAAAAACACATTTTTTTTTTCAATGAAGCCCAACATTAAAAGAATCAGAAATCCCCTCATACATTGATAATGTGGGGAAATTTACTATTCTTTGCTGCAAACTCGGGGGTTTTTAAAATTTAATATCTCCCCTTGTTATAGAAAAGGCCCCCCCTTTCCCGCAACCATAAATCCAGTGCTCTAAAGGTTCCCTTGTGTTTGCTAACTGGAAAAAAAAGCATTTTGAAAATTTTTAAAAACTCTTGAAACCCCTTGTGGGAAGTATGTTAGCACAATTTAAAACAGTTTTGCTGATTTTGAGAAAATTTTTAAAACTGACCTTAAATTTTTAGCTTGTTGAGAATTGGGGGCTTTACCCTTTGTTTTGGGTTTGATTAAAGGGGGGTTATTCGTTTGAAACTGTTTTTTGCTGTTTGCTAATTTTCTCAGATTGAGTTTTAAATTTCCCGGGGGGTATCGGTTAAGCAAAACAGGGTCTAAAACCCGATTTGAAAGAAGTAGGGGTCCCCGCCCGCAAAAACTGAGCAACAAGACAAGTACAAACAGAATCTTATTTGAGGGGTTCAAAAACCTCAAAAAGCCCTCAAAATGGGAGCTTCATTAAATAGTAAACCCCCAAAACCCAAATGTCAATGTTTTACAGTGAAGAGGCGATCCGGGGTGCTTAGCCATATCTGGGGGCTGGCTAATAAAAAGGGAAAAAATTATTAAAAGGGATAAAAAACACGGGGATTGGAAGAGGAAGATTGGAAAAAAGTGGTTTATGGACGAGAATCAAATTTTTAGGTGTTTGGATCACACAGAAAAACATTTTTTGAGGGCCAGAAAACAAATGAAAAAAATGGGTGGGAAAAGGCCCCGATGCCATTTGTCCCAAACATGGTGGAGGGGAAAGTGATTGGGTTTGGGGGGGCTTTTGGTGCTGGGGAGGTAAATTTTGGTCTGCGATAGTTTGGGGGCTGGGGGTCATGGGGATGGGCTGGGGTTGGTGGGTGGGGGGGTTTATGTGATGGGCTGGGGTTTGGGTTTGGGGGCTGGTGGTCATGTTATGGGGCTGGGGGTTTGGGGCTGGTGGAGGTCATGTATGGTCTGGGGGGTTGGGGCCCGGTAGGGCATGTTAAAGGTCTGGGGGGTTTTTCTTTTTGGGTGGTGGGGGTCATGGGGGTTTGGGCTGGGGGTTTATTTGGTGCTTTGGGGGAGGTTTATGTGGAAAGGGGCTGGGGTTGAAATTTTGGGGCTGGGTTTGGAAGGGCAAGTGATGG
Source organism: Phyllomedusa bahiana (assembly GCA_025379985.1). Lineage (NCBI taxonomy): Eukaryota > Metazoa > Chordata > Amphibia > Anura > Hylidae > Phyllomedusa > Phyllomedusa bahiana. The sequence continues at coordinate 11,123 of JAODAL010019263.1, forward strand.
TTTGGGGGTTTGGGGCGGGGGAGGTTTATGTGGGTGGGCTGGGGTTTTCTTTGTGTTGGTTTAAAAAGGGAGATTTTTTTTCAAGGTAAAAAGGGGTTTTTAAAAAGGAAGGCTTTTCACTTTTCCCTTTTGCAACGCCATGCTACCCCTGTGGGGGGCGCTTGATTGGGGCCAATTTCATCCGCAAAAAGGGCAAAAGGGCCCAAAGCAACCTCCAAAAATTTTGGGAAGAAAAAATTTACGGAAAAAAGCGGCGCTGGTATTCCCTTTTTGTAATGGAAACGGGCCCGCAGTCACCAATTCAACCCCATTGAGCTGTTGTGGGAGCAGCTTTTACCGAAAGGAAAGGGAAAAAAGGGGCCCCTCAAGCCCCAAACCAATTATGGGGGGGGCCTTTTGGAAGCATGGGGAGGGGCTTTTTGGGAAACAGGGGGGAAAGTTTCCGATTACCCAGCAAAATTTTAAAAGCTAGAAGGGGCCCAAAGGGGTCGCAATGCTGGAATTTCTGCAAAGGGGGGGGGGAAGGGGAAAACCAAAATTTGAAGTAGAAAAAAAAATTTTTTCTAACCCCTTTTCAAAGTCGGACCCAGATTTTATTCTTTTGCCCAAATTATTTGAAATTAAAAAAAAATATCAGGGAAAAAAAAACATTGTTGGGTGACCCCCAAAAATTTTTAACGGTAGTAATTTATATTCCCGGGGAAAACTTTTTTTTTAGAAATTTTGGCAAAATTTTTTAAGCATGACATATAAAATCTTGCCCTTCTGTAACCCTAAAAATAAAAAATATAAAAACAGTTGAATGGCAAGACAGAACTGATTTCACTTTACTGTCTGTGCTGCGAGAAATGCTTATCTGCATGTTGTTTAATTACAAATAGTAGGTATTAGCAGAATGGTCACTCTATTGTTCTCTGGACAAGCGTAGACAAAGATTAGACTAGAGTGAAAGCGCAATGACAAGAGCAATACAGATTTATGTGCTCACCCCTCGGTTCCTCCTCAGGCAAAGCAATGTACTGGGCCCTACTCAAGCACATGACATCACAACATATACATACTTTTGACCACCTGAGGCCCTTATGCTTGTGGGACCTATAGACAACTACCTAGTGTGCTCAATGGATAAGATGGTCCTGGCAATACATAAGCGATAGAATCAGCAGAGTGGATTTATCTCACTTTACTGCTGCTGTGAAGGGAAAAGCTTATCTGTATGTTATCTCCCCAGGGGTACAGTAGTCTCATAGTATTAATGGCAGATTTATTGCTCTATTATCCTCTGGACAGGCTGAGATAAATTCTGGAGCATCTTTTCTCAAATCTTTATGTTGTATGGTTCCCCTTTTAGGGTATGTTCATATTTGCGGGGTGTATTTGGGGGTATAATAGTGCTGCCATACGCCCAAATTATGCCTCACAAATATGGTCATTCATAGCGCTCATTGCATTAAGAGCTATGATTACTTGCCATTTTCCCTGGCGTACAATACGCGCCGGGAGAAGAAAGTGGCAAGTCACTTCTTCTCGCCGTTTAGGCACCGGGGTAAGTGTATGTCAGTGGGGGCACTTCAGAAGTACGTGCTGGCCAGCGTGTACTTCTGAATCAACAAGTGTATTGCAGGTGTATAGAGGCGCGCACAGTACGCTCTGAAATACGCCTGGAACACGCCTTATTCCTCCAGTAATTTTGTTTCCAATCTGTCAGCTGGGTGTTACCCGTTGTGGGCGTCCCTGCAAGTTCTGATATTGTCCAATCAGTGCTGGTAGAGTCAGTGTGTGCAGAGACACGTGCCACTAAAAGCTAGAATGGTAACACCCACCTGACTGATTCAGTAACACACTTCTTGGAGGAATAACGGAGGAACAGCACAACACAGAGTTATAAGTGAAGAGGCTCCAGGATTGTTATATAACAGGGAACACAAGGAATCATTATAATAGACATGGCAGCAAGGGCCACAGGAGAACAAGATCCGACCAGCCACTGCCCCCTTAGGCTAGGTCTACACAGCATCGGACAAAAACCGTCGGAAAGTCGAGCGGTTTTTTTCCAATGCACGATTGCGGTTTTCGTCACTGTTTTTGCAAAAACCGCGGTCGGTTCTCGTGTTTTTGCCGTCAACCCATACAATTAATTGTATGGGAAACCGGCGGCAAAACGCAAAACGCCGGCGGATTATGCAACTAGTTCCTAAATCCTCCGGCGCCAGAAAATGAGCAGAAAAAAAAGCGACCTGTGTAGACTACAGGTATTTTTTTTTATCTATTAAAGTCTTTGGGCTGGATAAACGGTTGGATTTTCAGTGGTTCCAAAATACTAAAACCGCTGAAAATCCAACTGTTTTCGTGTGCTGTGCAGATATAGCCTTAGGCCGAGTCTCCACTGACACCTTTTCAGTCGTTTTTTTTAAAGCGTTTTTTGTTTTTCTAAGGCTATGTTCACACGGCATAATTGCGGGGCGTAATTATGTCCCGCAATTACGCCGTGTGTTCGGGAGCCCGCCGGCCCCATAGACATGCATTACTCACGACGTGTATACGCCGTGAATAATTCACATGTCACTTATCTCCCCCCGTGGTGTATTGCACGAACAGGGAGAGGAGGCGTAATCCATGGTTCTCTATGAGAACTGTGGATTACCGTGAGGACTGGGACGTATCTCGCCCCGTATTTGAGTGCAGTACCGCATGAAATATGGACCGAAATGCGCCCCATTTTAACCCGTGTGAACACAGCCTAAGACTGCTAAAAAAAAGACTGCAAACAGATCCCATAGACTTTAAAGGGGTTGTCTCACTACAAGGATTGTTGCTTTTTACGTTAAAGATCTTGCAAAAACAAGTCACTTTGCAATATGTGTCCATTAACAGTATCCTACCTATTCCTAGATATCCCCTCTTGTATGGGCTGCATCAGCTCCTCAGGTCACTATAGCTACAGACCTGTTCACTCTCTCAGGATAGGCTGCCAGCACTGGTTGCTATAGCTACAGACCTGTTCACTCTCTCAGGATAGGCTGCCAGCACTGGTTGCTATAGCTACAGACCTGTTTGATTTCTCCTGATAGGCTGCCAGCACTGGTCACTATAGCTACAGACCTGTTTGATTTCTCCTGATAGGCTGCCAGCACTGGTTGCTATAGCTATAGACCTGTTTGATCTCTCCTGATAGGCTGCTAGCACTGGTCGCTATAGCGACAGACCTGTGTGATCTCTCCTGATAGGCTGCCAGCACTGGTCACTATAGCTACAGACCTGTTTACTGTCTCATGATAGGCTGCCAGCACTGGTTGCTATAGCTACAGACCTGGCTTCTACTGCAGCCTAGTGGAAGCCAGTAAACACACCCCAGAATTCAAAATGAAACCAAGAAAACAGGACTGAGGTAAGATGAATCAATGTACTGAGACGACCCCTTTAAGGACATCTCCCCACGGCAAGGGTTATTGGACGGTTTTTCAGACAGTTTGCGGTTTTAATAGAAAATCCATGCAGCAGTCCATGCACGGATTATCGGCCGGATATTTTTTTACACTGCCTACGGTCCGAAAAACTGAGAACACATTCATTCTTCCGCCCGCTTTTCGGGCAGAATGTGAACATGTGGTTGCAAAAGAGGGCGGTTTGAATCCGAAACTTGCAGACAAAAGACGTCCCCCTGCGTTACAAAAAAAGACTAAATACCGGTATTTGGCATTTGCCGTGTGTTTGCAGCCTAATAGTAAAAATGTTCTGTTGTCTCCACACAATATTTTTTCTTCTGCTCATTTTTGCTGCTGGTCATTTTTTGAAACATGTTGCAAAAAACGCCAGAGCAAGGCAGAGAATTTACTATTGGAGTCTATATGAAGCGTCACGGAAAAATGGGACATTACTTAATCAAAAAACACGACACAGGTCATACTTACAGCTCAATGGCTGAACTATAGACTGAACCCAGTAGAAGGCAACACAGGTCCCTGTGCTACTTGGGAAAGATAAACAGGTGCAGGTAATTGCTGAGCAGTAGCTCACATACCCACTACCCCCCCACCCACCACCACACCACTTGGGGAACAATATGATAAAAAAAAAACTGCACATTAAATTGATACCTGTTCACACCCGCATGCAGTAAAGCCACAGTATAATACTGTTGTATCAACTTATCTATACGCAATTATAATACCAGCGACCACCCCCTCATACATAGAAGGCTGTGAGTGGTTGTCTTATTGGTATTTTTGCATTTGTGCAATCTCTCCATGTGTTATACTGTGGCTTTTCTGCATACTGGTGTGAACAGGTATCAATTTAATGAGCAGTTTTTTATCATCTAAGGCTATGTTCACACGGAGTGCATTTCGCCGCGTATTTGCGCTCTAATACGGGCGCGATGCACTCTGAAATTACGGTAATCCATAGTTCTCATAGAGAACTATGGTTTACGTCTCCTTTCCCCACTCTTACAATACGATCATATTGTACACGCGGGGAGATAAGTCACATGTCAATTACTTGCGGCGAATACGCGCCGCGAGTAATGAATGTCAATGGGGCCGGTGGAAGGCCGGCCCCCCCGGGCCAGATCAGCGCAAGCTCCTGAAACACACGATGTACTGTGGCGCGTACTATACGCGCCACAGTACATCGTGTGACCATACCCTAATTGCCCCCTAGTGGTGGGGTGTGTGAGCTACTGCTCAGCAATTATCTGCACCTGTTTATCTTTCCCAAGTAGCACAGGGGCCTGTGTTGCCTCCTACTGGGTTCAGTCTTTAGTTCAGCCATTGAGCTGTAAGTATGGCCTGTGTTGTGTTTTTTTCTATGAGGCGTCGGACATTTTCTGGCGCATCTTTTGAAGAAATCCATAGCAATTATAATGCTGTGTATTTCTGCAAAAAAAGTGCCAAAAATGCGTCAAAAAATGCAAAACGTGCCAAAAAAACCTTTTTTTTTTTTTAGCTGTTTCTGACATGCACTGGACAAAAAACTCAGTTAATGAACAGTTTTAGGATTTGGATTTCAGTGAGTTTTTTGCCCACTGCCATGTAGACCTAGCTTCATTTACAGCCCGATAAATACACATCCTGGGGCCAGTTGTAAGGTAAAACCATTCCCAGCCCAGCAAAATGAAGCCCTGCTATTACCCAAAATGGGGCTTTGATTTCAGACACCAGATTAGAGTAAAATGGGGACTTACCTTGGCAATTTCAACTCATTTTGCGACAATTATGTGAACAATGATGATCCTATATTTACTATTTTGCCATTGGCAAACTTAAACTCTATCAGTTCTCAATCTATAAAGCACTAAAACTTTACTTTTATTATGTATAACACTTAACCTCGAGGTCAGGCATGACATTTTAATTTGTGATTTTCTACCTCTTTCTACTGTGTTACCCGCTGCAGTGGGTCTCACAAGGAAACCTTATATGCTTCATGCCCATCAGATTAGGGATGACTGCCCGAATAAGATGTTTTGTATCCCTTATTGGAGTTAGTAAATCACTGTATATAGGGTTTCCCTGCGAATAGGTGGTGCTCCACCAGACTTGATAATAGAAAAGGAGTTATTCCTTCACAATTAGAAAGGGACAAATTGAGAGGTTAGAAATCAGGTTTTTAAAATAGTGTGTATTGAGGTTAAGTGTTATATATATAATAAAAGTTAAGTTTTAGTGCTTTATAGATTGAGAACTGATAGAGTTTAAGTTTGCCTATGGCAAAATAGTAAATATAGTGATCAAAAGTCACTCTTTGTTCTCTTGCTAGATTCCCCTTTTTTTTGGAGACTATTTGACAATGATGATCCTGACCCTTAGTTGGTTCACACTGTTGTCGATATATGAGATCAGGGCTGGAATGACGAGTAGGCAAACGTGGGCGCCGCTTCATCCCGGACAGAGAGGGGGCACAAGAAGGGCATGGAATGGGCTGAATTTTCCATTGGGGGGGTGCCAAAAGTCTATTCGCCTAGGGCACCAGAATAATTTGTCCCAGTCCTGCATGAGATATAATATATGTTGAATGATTTATGAAAGCAACGTTGAGGGCAATTTTTCCATTTAATGACAGAGCGCAGCAGGAGTCCCGATCTGTCACCATTTTACGGTGTTATGCTCCGTGTAGTAATCATGGCATTGCTATGTGTTTATGTCATGCTATTTGTAGGTGTTGCATAAAATATAGAGGAATAAACATTGTATGATCTGGTGGCTGAGAATGGGAAAGAAACGGCAACGTCTACATCCCTGAAGCTAGGTTTCTATGTTTCCAGAATATTTTTACTTCATTTTATTTAAAATAAAATAAAAAAAACCTCTCTTCCTACGATGGGTAACTGGAGAACTCTACGGCGCATTATAATGAAAGGTTACATAAGTTGACTGTGTTAAATATTGATCCCCCTTTAGACAGTAACGGGGCCCACTGATGTATAGATCCCCCAAAAACAATGGCACAGAACAGCAATGTGGTGGCAGCTACAAACCCTTCCATACAGTGATATTTAAAGGATTCCCCCCATACAGTGAAAACTCCAGGGGTCACAACTACAGGACCATTCATAGTCAAAGAGCACCTCCTATACAGTGTCAGCACATTACCCTGCAGACACTTACAGTTATATGACCTCCAATATAGAGGTGCTTAGGGCACCCCATATACAGTGTCAGAACATTGCCCTGCAGACACTTACAGTTATATGACCAACAATAGAGAGGTGCTTAGGGCACCCCATAAACAGTGTCAGCACATTTCCCTGCAGACACTTACAGTTATATGACCCCCAATATAGAGGTGCTTAGGGCACCTCATATACAGTGTCAGCACATTACCCTGCAGACACTTACAGTTATATGACCCCCAATATAGAGGTGCTTAGGGCACCTCATATACAGTGTCAGCACATTTCCCTGCAGACACTTACAGTTATATGACCTCCAATATAAAGGTGCTTAGGCCACCCCATATACAGTGTCAGCACATTGCTCTACTTACAGTGTCATCTATGGACCACGCATATAGAGTCAGTCAAAGGACTTCCCATACATAATGTCAGACACATCGTCTTACATACAGTGATAGCCACATGAATATCCGTTTAAGATCAGTCATAGGGCACCCTGTATACAGTGTCAGCCACCTCGCCTTATGTACAGTGATAGCCATATGAATACCCCTTTAGGATCAGTCAGAGGGCACCCCGTATACAGTGTCAGACACCTCGCCTTATGTACAGTGATAGCAATATGAATACCCCTTTAGGATCGAAGGGCACCCCTTATACAGTGTCAGAACATTGACCTATATACAGTAACAGCCACATAGATACCCCTTTAGGATCAGTCATAGGTCACCCAGTATACAGTATAAGATACATCGCCTTATATACAGTGATAGTTGATAGCCACATGCAAAACCCTTTAGGATCACTCAAACGGCACCCCATATGCAGTGTCAGACACATTGCCTTACTTATAGGGACAGCTAGATAACCACACATATAGAGTCATATAAAGGGTATCCCATATATAGTATCAGACACCTTGCCCTATATACAGTAACAGTCACATGAATACCCGTTTAGTATCAGTCATATAGCACCCTGTATACAGTGTCAGGCACATTGCCATACTTACAGTGATGGCTACATGACCAAGCATATAAGAACAGTCAAAAGGCAGCCCCCATATAGTGTCAGACCCATTGCCCAAAATAAACTGATAGCTACATGACCACCCATATAGTGTCAAAGGTCACGCCATATACAATGTCAGACACATTGCCCTATATACAGTGACAGCCAAATGCAGTGTCGGATTAGGGTGCTTATGGCCCACCAATGGAATTCTGTTCTGGGGGCCACCAATGAAGTTGATTCTGGGGCTCACCAGAGGAGTTGACTCTGGGGCCCATCAGTGGAGTTGATTCTTGGGGCCCACCAGTGGAGCTGATTCTTGGGGCCCACCAGTGGAGCTGTTTTTTGGGGCCCACCAGTGGAGCTGATTCTTGGGGCCACCAGTGGAGTTGATTCTTGGGGCCCACCAGTGGAGCTGATTCTTGGGGCCCACCAGTGGAGCTGATTCTTGGGGCCCACCAGTGGAGCTGATTCTTGGGGCCCCAGTGGAGATGATTCTTGTGGCCACCAGTGGAGTTGATTCTTGAGGCCACCAGTGGAGTTGATTCTTGGGGCCCACCAGTGGAGTTGATTCTTGGGGGGCCCACCAGTTGATTTGATTCTTGGGGCCCACCAGTGGAGTTGATTCTTGGGGCCCACCAGTGGTGTTGATTCTTGGGGCCCACCAGTGGGGTTAATTTCTGTAGCCCACCAGTGGAGTTGATTCTGGAGGCCCAACAGTGGAGTTGACTCTCGGGGGCCCACCAGTGGAGTTGATTCTAGGGCCCACCTTACAGCTACTGTCCTCTGCCTCTGGCCTCTCTCTCTACCTTTCTGTCTCTCCCAAGGATGTATACACAGTGTAAAAGAAACTCCAGATCTACCATGCTCAGGGGCCCACCGGGGAATTACCCTGTTCTCCTGTGGGTCAGTTCAAGCTTGGCGATATGACCACCCTTATAGTGTCAGGCAAAGGGTACATTGTTTACAGTGTCAAACACGTCAAACACATTGCCCTCTATACAGTGAAAGTCACATGAATACCCCTTTAGGATGAGTCAAAGGGCACCTTGTATACAGTGTCAGGACATTGCCCTATATACAGTGACCGCTACATGACTGTGCACATAGATCAGCCATCATGCACCCCTTAAACAGTGTCAGACACATTGCCCTATATACAGTGACCGCTACATGACCAGGCATATATGAACAGTTAAAGGGCTCCCCCCATGTAGTGTTAGACACATTGCCCTATACAAAGCGACAGCTGCATGACCACTCATATAGTGTCAAAGGGCACCCCCCATATATAGTACAATGTCAAACATATTGCCCTTTATTTAGTGACATCCACATGAATACCCAGATAGTGTCAGTCAAAGGGTACCCCATATACAGTGTCAGACACTTTGCTGTATATACAGTAACAGCCATATGATCACCCATACTGGATCAGTCAAGGGGCACCTTTGATAGAGTGTCAGTTGCAAGGACCTATATACAGTCACAGCTAAAGGCCACCGATAACGTGTCAAAGGGCACCACATATACAGATACATTACCCTACATATGGTGACAGCTACATAACCAGGCATTTAGGATCAGGACACCTCATACACAGTGGCAGTCACATTGCCATACATACAGTGAGAGCCACATGGCCCCTACAATAGATAACTCCAGAGGAGAAAATCCTTCTTCATTATGAGAACTGTGAATCTGCAGAATAGCCGCCTGAGGAGCTGGCACAGCAGGAAGAAGTGAGGGTTTCAAGAAAGGCTTATATATCTACCCAAAACTAAAAAATATTAATACGCATGTAGCCGTATAAAATTCTAGATCCAGTCTCATGGAAGAAATGAAATTAAATCTTCCTTAGAGCCGGTTGGTTCTTGGCTTATGGGCCTCAAAGCCTTCACCAGTAGAGGAAACTAGGCTTAAACTCCTTATCTCCCTCCCTTCCTCCACATTTTCCCATCCTTGGTTGAACATGATGGTCACGTGTCTTTTTTCAATCATACTAACTATGTAACTATGTAACATACACATGTCGGTTTCATAAAAGAGTAAAACTTGAATGTGAAAAAGGAACATACATCTCAAGAACATTCCATTGAGAAAGGTCCCAATAGGACCAAAAGGTCCTTCTTTAAATGGAACCTGTTACTATTCTTATCCGAATTATATTATGAATTGTGGAGCCAGATTGAACATTCTAAAAAGAAATCATGTTTTGAAGTGATGTGAATAATAAACTTTTGATAATTTCGATAATCAACTCACGAAGTAAAATTGACGTGGGGAGCTTGCAAATGAAAAAACAAACATTTTCACCTTTCATTATTATTAAAAATTCTGCACCGTTTTTGTTATAGCTGCTCCTTTAGTAATCCATTGTTTACAGCTCGTCTCCAGGGGATACGACCAGGGCTGAGAGCTCCTTAGTCCCAGCCGCACATGCTCAGACATCACCTTTCCTCTCAGGCAGCTACTGAGTGTTCAACTCCAGGAGCTGTCATTTTACTCCTGTCCTCTGTACTCCTTAGTAATCACATACACTCACTGCTGAGCGAGTTTTCACACCTCGGGTGCTGTCATTTTACTTCCGTCCTCTGTACTCCTTAGTAATCACAAACACTCACTGATGAGTGAGTTTTCACACCACGGGTTCTGTAAATCAACTTCCGTCCTCTGTACTCCTTAGTAATCACACACACACTCACTTCTGAGCGAGTGTTCACCCCCAGGTGCTGTCATTCTACTCCCGTCCTCTGTACTCCTTAGTAATTAGTCAAACAATGCAAATAAATAAAAAAGAAACCTCAATGAGGTCTGTGCATTGATAAAGAGAAAAAAATACAGGTTTGGTTCCTGCAGGGATTTGAACCGAGGACCCTTGTGCCTGGAGGCAAAAACATTACTTCTTAGCTACTCACAGCTCTTTACATAAACAGACCTTTCTTTGACTACAGAGAGGATAGGCCTGGTGATGTCATCCTGCTGGGTCACATGATCTGCAATTCAAACAAATCACACACGCCCCCTTCTGAGCCCACAGAGCTGAAGAGCTGGAGGCAGGAGGGATGAAATGAGATCGTGGCAAAACCCCTTTAATTAATGTGTTGATTCTGATAATAGAGTGCAGCCTATTTTTGTATTTATTGTCTATAATTTTGTGGCTTTGCACCTTCTCTATACTACGAGTGCCGGGGACATACACAAACTGCTATAAATCTCTCAGAGCCGGCACGCGTGCGCCCTAGGAAGCGAGTGTGCACGTGCCGGACACAGAATGAGATCAGAGAGACGCGGGGAGGGGTGGGTAGGGAGCGCCTGGGACTGGAGAGGTACAATGTGTCCACGGCGCGGTGTGGGGGGTGCAGCGCACTTTTTGACAAAGTCCATCTGTTCCGAGAATCTGTAGCTTGCAACTGTTCCTACAAATCTCATGCACTTGGAGACTGTGCTGCAACAACAGCAAATATGACTGTGATGTTCTTATTCACATGAATTGAGAATAAGATCTAAAAAAGACAAAAACTGCAACAATTGTCTGTTGAACAGTCTAGACCAGGGGTCCCCAACTCCAGTCCTCTAGGCCCTTCATCAGGTCATGTTTTCTGGCTTTCCCTAGCATTGCACAGGGGATTGAATTATGGTCAGTGCATAAACAATAGTCTCACAGAAAAATAAGATACTCGTCTGGGATCCAAACATTACAGCTCACAGAAGAATCTAGAACCCCCCAAAAAATGAATAAAACGACAAAATTTTATTAATATACATTAAAAACTCCCTTATACAAAAAAATTTGCGCAATAAACCTTCCCTATACGGTCAAATACCAAAGTATAGAAAACACCTAGAGATAAAGAGGCACAAGATAAATATACAGCATCAAAAGCACATGTATCAAACGTATGGCCAGTATATGGCCCAATAAATGTCTGTAACTCACGGTTCTGCAGAGTACGCTGGTATATATAACAGCTGTTGCGAGAAGAAAGAAAAAAAAAATTCCACAACACTGTGAAAATACCTAAATAGCATCACTATGCTGAACCTAGCCAAAAGGGCGGGCATCCGCCCCGAAAGGGGCGACCCCACCTATCCAAAGGCTGTCCCTCAATCTAAATAGAAAACAGTGAAATAGATTAAATACACTGTTTATTGGACAGAGAAATTCTCAATGTCCACAAAAAATGTCCCTCTGTGGGAGATCCTGAAAACATGACCTGTTGGTGGGCACTGAGGACTGGAGTTGGGGGAAGACTGGTCTAGAGGATAGAAGTATAATTATAGCAACTGCAGCAACAACTGTTTATGCAGCAATTTCTTTACTGTAGTATTTACTGGTGGCAAATTGTAGTGTAGCTGGAATGTGTCCTAAACAGGCCCAGGTGTTCGGAGAAAACCTTCATTACTGCTTAATTGTTTTACGATGACAAACAGAGGATACAAGGTCAGCTCTCGGACAGAACCTGCCCCTAAACTAGAGGAGACGACATAAGCTCGTGCCACAGGGGGCTTCACTGAATTATAAAGTGATAGCAGTGAAATGGGCAATTATCCTATCCCCTAGGGGAAGGCTCTCTTGCCCTTTTCAATTGAAGAAACCTTAAACTTTCACGGATGTGACTGGAGTACGGAAATCTTTTAGTAGGAAGTAAAACGAAGCTGGTGTTTGGTGCCTTAAAGCGGCTCTACACTTTACTCACTTGGGACGACATGTCAGAAAAGAGGCGCCGCCGCCAGTTTTAAGGCGCATTACCCTGTTTCCCCGAAAATAAGGCAGTGTCTTATATTACTTTTTGCTCCTAAAGACGAGCCGAGACTTATTTTTAGGGGATCCAAATTCAAAAAACAGTGGCCCACTATGGACTAAAGAAACTATGAAAAACGACATAGGAATTTTGGAAAAAGCATTACTGCTAACTAGGATACATGGAAAAAAAAATTGAGGTTCTTAGTTCACACTTTTGGCCAAAAATGCTTAAGCCCACCTCCGAACTTCACCGGGATCTCAGACAAGTGGGTCCTACGCTATTATTACCTCTCTATTGGGTCCTGTTCAGACCAGCACACTTCAAGGAGCGAAGGTACCTGCTTCAAAGCACACTGCACTGATTTAAAACCTGAGGAAGTGGGTGGGGTGCAAAAACCAAAATGGAGTCAGCCACTCCTCCCTTACATAAAGTCAAAAACAGCATTTGGTTTTGCACATCAAAAAAACTTTATTTCAAAAAAGCACAAATGCACACTGGTGTGGCAGCAATACATATAGACGTTCAAATTCAAAAAACAGTGGCACACTATGGACTAAAGAAACCATCAAAAAGGACATAGGAATTTTGGAAAAAGCATTACTGCTAACTAGTGTGCATTTGTGCTTTTTTTAAATAAAGTTTTTTTGATGTGCAAAACCAAATGCTGTTTTTGACTTTATTTTTAGGGGACGTCTTATTTTTCTATGAACAATAATTCACATTTATTGTTGAACAAAACATCAACCTGGATTAATATCCTGTAGTGATTTCATCACCAACCTCAGCAGAAGCAGCCAAACTCTGAATTGCATCAAAAAAATGCACTAGGTCTTATTTTCGGGTAAACAGGGTAAATGAGTGTATAGTGTGCCTGAATGAATGAATGAATGAATGAAACAGTCAAAAATCTGTCGCCTGGTTACCTTGCATAGTATGATTGATGCTCCTTATCTAGGCACATTGCATATCATTGCTAGCTTATTTGATGCACCTACTTTAGGTACATTCAAATGTGTCGTGCCTGGAGTATACAGGCAGTCCTGGACTTACACTGTTCCGACTTACATCTGTCCCCTAGTTACAAACGGAGACATGAGGCATGCTGGCACTTGTAGTTCCATGTTTCACAACAAAAGTCAAAGTTGACCGCACTCAAATTGATGCAAAACAAAAATATTTTATTTCAATCCACAGGCTCCGCATGTGTAACAGATATAAGTGACTTTACATATATAACGTTTCGGTCGAGAGACCTTTTTCAAATAGTCACACGTTTAGGGCAAAGACAAGAGAATAAACGGGCCGCAGCCCAGTGAGAGAAGGAGCCGTCACGGACTATTGTGACTATTTGAAAAAGGTCTCTCGACCGAAACGTTATATATGTAAAGTCGCTTATATCTGTTAAACATGCGGAGCCTGTGGATTGAAATAAAATATTTTTGTTTTGCATCAATTTGAGTGCAGTCAACTTTGACTTTTGCTGTACATGTGGTGAAATCCCACCTATAGACCGGCACCGTATAAACACAATAAGAGGCTGAGAGTGCCTTCCCTTCTCTCCATGTTCCATGTTCCACAGCAGATAGTAGCTGTGGAATGACAAGTTCCAGCATGCCACAGCAGTACATGAGGAGAAAATGAGGGTAAATCTTCTAAACGGGGCACAGACAGCAAAAAAATGTAAAAACCCTTCCCTGCACTATCCAAAACTAAAACAACCCTTTTGTGCTGGAGTTACTTTTAATAAATGTACCTGTTCCAACTTACATACAAATTCAACTTAAGAACAATCGTACAGTCCCTATCCTGTTCGTAACCCGGGGACTGCCTGTAATGTGCCTACATTGAAGGGAGGTTACATACATAACATCAGGCTCGGACTGGCCTCCAGGGGAATAGGGGAACCCCACCCCCACCCCCCAATGGGCTCCTGAGCATGGTAGACCTGAAGTTGTTTTTTAACTCCATATAGATCCAAAAACTGCTCCGACAACTGCGTCCAAATAATCCATGTAAACGTACGCTTACTGTAATTGCTTGACGTATTTTATGCACCGAAATACACCCTGCAATTACGCCGTCTATACATATCCTTAATAGGTTTTTCTACATTACCATGTTATGTTTGTTTGCTGTCCATACTTATACCCTCTACATTGCAAAGTGCTGCAGAATATGTTAGCGCTATATAACTAAAGACTATTACAGGCTGTATAGCGAAAAACAAAACACAAGGCAGGGCGCCCCTAGTGCAGAGTGTTTGGACAGATGAATAATACTTGGTCAGTTTTGCACTAACCTGGTGATGTTGTGCAAGTCAGGAGGCGCAACTCTCCACAAGCCTCTCGGTGGTGGTCTCTGCAGCCGCCTCTCCTCCTGTGCCGCCACAAACGAGCTCCGGAGTATAGATTATGGGAAATATATTAGTGCTAAAAAGCAGCTGTAAAATGAGTTATATAATTCGCTAAGACTACTTAATATAACAAACAATAGTATAATTAGGACATAACTGTGGATAAATAGAATATGGACTACGGACCTCAGGACCTGAGGAAACTGCTTAGAGAGAAACGCGTAGTCCATATATTTTTTATCCCCTGTTATGTCCTAATTAAACTTCTGTTTGTTTTAATAAGTAGTCTTAGTGCCTTATATACTCATTTTATAGCTGCTTTTTAGCCCTAATATATTTCCCATAAAGATTATTACAAATAATATTATTTCTGAAAAAAGCAGTTTTTGATGTGGCTTTTTTTTTTATCAAACCAAAAACACCTTCAAAAATCTGAAGTGAGAAAGGGGCCTTAGGGTATGTTCAACACGGCTGATTTTAGTGCTTTTTTTGGAGAATTTCCTCACGCAAAACAGAGTCAAAAAAGCTTCCAGAACGCCCCAAGTTCATTTTCATTGCTACAGTGTTATAGATTTTTCGGTGTGTTTTCCACGCTTCTTTGGATGCTGTTTTGGGCGTTAAAAAAGAGGTGTCATGTCAATTTTTTAAGCGTTTTCAATGCTGAAAAATAGTTGCCGCATTTTTTGACGCTTTTTTTGACGTTGCATTTGCCCTGGCTATTAATTTGTATGGGTGCATCCGAGAGAAAACAGTGTTGGAAAACCTTATCCAATACCTCATCCAAAACCTGATCAAAACCTCTTCAGCCACCACAAGAAAAAACCTGATGAAATCCTCGTCTGAAAAGTGCTGCGTCAAAGTGCTTTTATAAGATGAGGTTTTGACGCTGATTTGGAAGCTTAAAATTCAACATCCAAATTAGCTGTGTGAACATACCCTTATGCTATGTTCACATGATGTACGGCGGTGCGTACAGTATGCGCCACAGTCCATCGTGTCTTTCGGGAGCCCACGCTGATCAGCAGAGGCGTAACTTGCAGCTCCGGGGCCCTAGTGCAAAAAGTTAAATGGGCCTCCCAGCTACCATATGCCACTTACAATGCTGGTATCACCTTACGTAGCAGGAGGGCTTTTGGGCCCTTCAGGCTGCTGGGCCCAATAGCAACTGCTACCTCTGCACCCCCTATAGCTACGCCCCCGCTGATCCGTGTGTACTCCTGAGGCACAGGGGGGGGCTGCCAGCCCCCCGGCCCCATAGACATTCATTGCTCACGGTGTATATTCGCCGCTAGTAATTGACATGTCACTTCTCTCCCCGCTCGTCGTATTTTGCACCCGGGGAGAAGAGGCGTAATCCATAGTTCTCTATGAGAGCAATGGATTACCGTAATTTCGGCACACATCTCGCCCGTATTAGAGTGCAAATACACACCAAAATGACCCCGTGTGAACATAGCCTTAGGCTATGTCCACACAGCAATGTTAAAATGGCATCCAAAATCCGACAGCATGTTAATATTGCTGGGCCGCGTCGGTTTTTTAATTTGCTGTCGGCCCCGTACATTGAATGTACAGGAATCCAATGGCAGTCCGGCAGAAGATACAGCATGTTTTAAAGTCCGCCGAAATCCGATCGGAAATAATCCGTGGTGTGTAGACTACAGCACAGATTTTTTTATTGCCATGTATTCAGCACTGGGTGCAGTCGGATATTCAGTACTTTGAATCTGACGAAAATCCAAGAATCCAGTGCTGTGTAGATATAGCCTAAGGGTGGTTGAGATCCTGAGATGTTAGGGCTCAATCCCACGGCAAAGGACAAATACCGGTCAGTTTATCCGACCAGTATTTGTCCTGTTTTAGTGCCGTCCCCACGGCCGCTGGGGGAAGGCTTTTCTCCGCGATGAGCCCTCCCCCTTCCCAATGATATGTTCATATTCCGTCCGATAACAGAAGAATGAACATGTTCAATGTCTTTCGGAGGAAAACCCGTGCAGTGGGGACTGCTGCACGGGTTTTCCATTGCGGCCCGGTGTGTTAGTTTGCGGCCAGTTTTTCAAACGGTCTGCAAAACCGCAAACCGTCTGTAAAATCGTCCGCAAACCGTTGCCGTGGGGACATGGCCTTAGAGGTCTTGTATGTTGTAAAATCTATTTTTCTATTTTCTGCTTGTTGCAAACAGTTATGCTGAGCCTAAAAGCTGTCCTTATAATCTTATAATGTGCTCATTTATTACAAAACTTATGTATCATTTTTGAACATTGGAAAAAAAAACTTTTTATAATATAAAAGCCGACTAAGCCGGCCAAGAAAAAAAGGATTTATTGACATGTGCTCATTCCCTGGACGGACTTTTTATCAAATTTTTTAATAGAACCTTCTATATAAGTAAAAAAAAAAAAATTGGAAAAGAAGAAAAACAAATGTCCAGAAAGTACAACACTAAGAAAAAATTTTGTAGTGTAGTAGAAGCATTTCTCCATTCCGCTACTCCAGCCAACTTGAATATTTTTTATGTCTTTTTTTACGCTATAATATTCTACACTCTGATACCTCCTTCCCGCAGACTGCTCTGCATGCCAACAGTGCTCTGGCCCAATGCATGAAAGGGAGGTAACATTTATAGCAATGTGATCGAATACTCAACCCTTGCAGCTGTTTAACCCTTGTGATGCCATGATCAGTAGTAGTCTGAGAAGTATTGAGCTTGCTAGCTATTTTTTTTTCTTTTTAACCAACTCAAAGGATAAAGAAGTGTCCCTATCTTAGACATTTATGACCTATCAATAGAATATGCCATAAATGTCTGATAAGTGCGGATCCAATTCTCTAGAACCAGCACCTATCTGGAGAATGTGGCCTAAACTTCTCCATGTAAAACGGAGAGGTGGTCTCGCACGCACAGCTCTCTCCATTCATTTTAGTAGGAGTTCATGGAGCCTACATTACTGTTAATAAACTATATTACTTGTGCTGTTCTAAAAATTAGGTTGCTTTTCTGACATGATATGTCAGACAACACAGACTTCCAAAGAGGAATGATAGTTGGTGCTCATCTGGTATTGGCATCTATGACTCAAGTTTCTTAGTTTATGGATGTGTCAAGGTGTATTGTTTTCTCGATCACCAAAGATCGGCAAAACATCTGCAGACAGAACTAGCTGTGGTTGAAAGCCACAGTTTGACAGAGGGACAAAAGAGCACTTTGTCAAATTGTCACGTTGAACTCTTTAACTGGTCATGGAGCCTACATCACTGTTAATAAACTCTATTACTTGTGCTGTTCTAAAAATTAGGTTAATTGTTTTTCAGGTATGATATTTCAGACAATACAGACTTCCAAAGAGGAATGATAGTCGGTGCGCATCTGGTAGTCGCATCTATGATTCAAGTTTCTCAGTTTTTGGATGTGCCAAGGTGTATTGTTTCCTCGATTATCAAAGATCGGCAAAACAT
Source organism: Phyllomedusa bahiana (assembly GCA_025379985.1). Taxonomy (NCBI): domain Eukaryota; kingdom Metazoa; phylum Chordata; class Amphibia; order Anura; family Hylidae; genus Phyllomedusa; species Phyllomedusa bahiana. The sequence goes on from JAODAL010019263.1 coordinate 29,307, forward strand.
CTGCAGACAGAACTAGATGTGCTTGAAAGTCACAGTTTGACAGAGGGACAAAAGAGCACTTTGTCGAGTTGTAGCCAAAGACACATAACTATGGTCCCTCAAATTACTGCAGAGTTTTGAGGGCAGCTGTATCAGTGTAAAGCATCAGATGTGCACTGCACAAAGTTAAGAACCATAGCAGAGCTGCAACTGCCAAACCTTTGACACCACGAATGTCAAACCGCTTGTGCAAAGACCATAAAACAGATACCTTGGGGGCTGGAAACATGTGATGTGGTCAAATGAGTCCAGTTTTATTGTTTTTCCTATTTCTGGGAATATTTATGTCTGAAGACCACCTGATGAAGCCTACAATGTTGACTGCCTTAAACCCAATGTCGAGCATGGGATGGGTTCCTGTATGGTTTGGGGTCTGATATCATGACACTCTTTGTTTGGTTTCAATAGTAGTCCTTGAAGGTAAAGTAGTAGCTCAAAAGTATGTGGCTATTTTAAGTGGCCAACTCCACCCAAGGTCCAGACTTTAGTAATGCTCCTATCCACACTGCTCAGTGCACTGGAATTTGGTTTGAGGAACATAAAAAAGAGGTTATAGAGATGTTCCCACCATGCACTTTGAGTGATAGTTCCAGGTTCCACCTCTAGAACCCACACCTATCTCAGGAGTAGGCCCCGAAAGTCTCTGCTCAGAATGGAGAGTTGGTCACACTTGTGGAAAACTCTCCATTTTGTTCTATGGGATTTCCAGCAGTGTGTTCGGCCATACTCGGAACTCCCATAGGGCAGAATGAAGAGTTGTGCGCAAGCGGGACCAACTCTCCACTCTGAGCCAAGACTTTCGGGGGCCTGTTCCTAAGATAGGTGCTGGTTCCAGAGCTGGGATCTGCACCTATCAGTCTTTGATGGTATATCTTATTCATATGCTATCAAAGTAAATGATGGGAATACCCCTTTAACCCTTTAAGAAAGCACCTTGTTTTGTACCTAAAGACAGAGCCCCACTTTTTAAATCTGACGTTACCCTTTAGGTGAAAATAACTTTTTGATACTTTAAGCTATCCATGTGATTCAGAGAAAGTTTTCTCATGACACTTTGTGCTTTAATTTAGCACAATAATTTGGTCCTTACAATCCCTGTTTATTTGTGAAAAATATCAAAATGTTGTGAAAACTTTAAAAAATTTGCCATATTCAAAGTTCAAAAATTTCTGTGTCTAAGATAGACAGTTATTTCACACAAAATACTTCATAACTAGCATCTAACATATGTCTACTGTATGCTGGCATAATTTGCTGGCAAATGTCTTGTTATTTTTTTACAACATTAATGGGCTTACAAATTTAGAAGCAATTTTTTACATTTTCAAGAAAATTAGTAACACAGATTTTTTATGGCCAGTCCAGTTCTAACATGGCTTTGAGGGGCCTGTATGTTAGACACCCCTAAAAATGACTTCATCTAAAAAATGGTACCCCTTAAAGTATTCAAAACAGCATTTAAGAATATTGTTAGTCCTTAGGATGTTTCACAGAAATGAAAGCAAAGTGAGGTGAAATTTCGAAATTTCACTTTTTTTTGCAGATTTTCAATTTTTATAGATTATTCACTGAAACACAGTAAATGCTACTCAACATCGTTTCCCCAATTCAGATGTTTTTAGAGATATCCCATATGTGGCTATTGGACTCAACCACAAGCCTCAGAGTAGGAGGAGCATCTACTGGATTTTGGGGCCTTGTTTTTATTAGGATATTTTTTAGATGCCATTACAGGTTTGCAGAAATCCTAAGATGCCAAAATTTAATAAACACCCCAGAAAAAAAGTATTTGGGAAACTACACCCCTTGAGGAATATGACCCCGTGGGTATGTCACATATTTTTTTAGCATTAGGCTATGAAAATAAAAAAAAAATACAATAAAATGCAGTTTTAGCTGAAAATATTTGGGGCAACATGTCCCAACTCGCCAACGCCAGTTTTTTGTTCTATTTTGCGGAAAACTCACTTTTTACACCATATTCTTGTTGCAAATGAACTGTCGTACACCAAAACTAGGCGCATTATACGACGGGCACAACACTTTGTAATGTGCCTAAATATGGTGCACTGCGCGCCCCCATCGCGAAATGCACCTATTGAGGCGCCTTACATATGGTACGCGCCCCCGTCAGGCAATGCGCCTCGATAGACGCATACCATATACTACCAATGATATGATATGTGCCGAGTGTTGAGAAATGCGCCCTTTTTGATACAGTGCGCCCTTTTTTGATACGATGCCCCCTTTTTTGATGCAATGCCCCCTTTTTTGATACAATCCACCCTTTTTTGATACAATGCGCCCTTTTTTTTGATACGATGTGCCATTTTAGGCACATTAATTAATCTATGCAAGGTATACCTGACGCCAATTTTTAGAAAGTATCGGACTTTAAGGCGCACTTTATACTGATGTAATGTGCCTAAAACTGGCATAGATAGGCCAATTTTCGGACATGTCGCCCTTAATTTTTACAAGAAATCCTGGAGAAAAGTACCCCAAAATGCATTACACAATCTCTTCCAAGTTTGACAATTCCCTATATGTGGGTGTAACTGCTGTTTGGGTGCAGAGTACAAGGGAGGGAGCGCTATTTGGCTTTTGGAATACAGATTTTGGTGGGGCCATGTTGCATTTGCAAAGCCTGTGAAGTACTTGAACAGGTGAAACCTTCCTGAAGTCGCCCCATTTTGGATTCAGCACCCCTCAGGAAACACATCTAAGGGTGCATTAGGCACTTTGTTTTTTTTTTAATTTATTTTTTGGTTTGTGTATTACTAATTTTTAACTTTTTTATATTTACATTTTTTACACTTGTCCCCATAGGGGACTTGACTTCAGCGACCTGTAGATTGCTGTTACAATACACAGCAGTACATGTCTCTACTGCTATGTTTGTAACTGTCAGTCACCAGTGTGGTGAAGTAACAGACAGTACGGAAGCCTTTGTTAGGCTTCAGGGTTGTCAGGGAAGCCTTCAGCACCTCTGATCGCGCCACCGGGGATTGATGGCATTATTGGGAGCCCACCCCTTCTGTCTCTTTTCTAGCTATTGCAGTTGCTATTGATCGCGGCAGCAAATGGGTTAGTAAGCTGCAAGTGAAGCAAGCTCCGCCAACAGTGCACGGAGTCTGCTGTAATATACAGCTGACTGCATGTGCTGATCGTGCGGGCTCTACTTGTGGCCTACATAATGTCCTTTGATCTTCCTGAACATCAAAAGGCATTAAAGGGGATTTGCCATGAAGCAAAATTGACATGGGAAGCTTGCAAATTAAATAATTAACATTTTCACCATTCATCATTATTAAACATTCTCTACCATTTTTGTTTTAGCTGCTTCCCTTAGTGATCCATAGTGTACAGCTCGTCTTCAGAGGATATCATATGACCAGTGAAAAGAGAGCTCCTCACTCCTGGTCGCACATGCTCAGACATCACCTCTCTTCTCAGGCAGCTACTGAGTGCTGAAACCTCAGTTGTTGTCATTCTATTCCCGTCCTCTGTGCTCCTTAGTAATTAGTCAAACAGTGCAAATGAATAAAAATAAATAAAAAGAAACCTCAATGAGGTCTGTGCATTGATAAAGAGAAATAAAATCCTCAGGTTTTGTTCCTGCAGGAATTTGAACCTAGGACCCGTGTGCCTGGAGGCAAAAACTTTACCTCTCAGCTACATTGTAGCTAATTACAGTTCTACACATAAAGCAATGGCTTATGGAAAAACAGCCGAGGAGCTCCACAGCACGCTCTATTGGATGTAGTTATCCTCAGTTCACATGTAGCTCGCAGGAGCCTAGCAATGTGAAAGGGATTTGAGCCAAAACAGTGAAGTTCAACTACAGACAGTTATTTTGGGGTATTTGCCCCTCGTCAGTGCAGTGTAGAACTTACTGGTTGGCTGGGTGAGAGGCAAGAGTGGCTTCGAAAGAGGAAAAGTCTCTCCTTGAGGAGAGGAACCAATAAATTGGTCGGTGTGAGGATTTACTTGCCATTCAGACCTCACTGACTGTTTTGCATAAAGCAATGGCTTATGGGAAAAGAGCTGAGGAGCTCCACAGCGCCCTCTATTGGATGTAGTTATCCTCAGTTCACATGTAGCTCACAGGAGCCTAGCAATGTGAAAGGGATTTGAGCCAAACCAGTGAAGTTCAACTACAGACAGCCGTTTCGGGGTATTTGCCCCTCGTCAGTGCAGCGTGGAACTTACTGGTTGGCTGGGTGAGAGGCAAGAGTGGCTCCTCAGCTCTTTTCCCATAAGCCATTGCTTTATGCAAAACAGTCAGTGAGGTCTGAATGGCAAGTAAACCCTCACACCGACCAATTTATTGGTTCCTCTCCTCAAGGAGAGACTTTTCCCCAGTTCTACACATAACAGACCTTTCTTTGACAACAGAGAGGTAAGGCCTGGTGATGTCATCCTGCTGGGTCACATGATGCAATTCAAACAAATCACACACGCCCCCTTCTGAGGACACAGAGCTGAAGAGCTGGATGCAGGAGGTATGAGATGAGATTGTGGCAAAACCCCTTTAAGGCACTAGCGATTTGGATGTTCAGGAACGTTCAAATAGGCCGAGGGGGTTAAGCACCAATACTTGCTGGCCCAGTCAAGAGGCTTGAAAATTATTGAGCCTGTGTGGGCATTCTTGAGAACAAGGTTAGGAGTAGATTCCCACCGCCGGTTTCCGACTCGGAATGAGCATCTGTAATAGTTGAAAAGTGGAACCAAATTGAAATAAATGTTGATTTATAGTTGTCTATTCCTGTTTGATGTACAGAAAGGAGTCCTATCCCTTATTGACTGAAAAAAAAATGTGTGATGTTCTAGTTATTTTGTTTAGCTGTGAAAAGCCTGGCTAAGGTTAACGGCCTTAAAGGGGTTTTGACATTTAGCAAAATCCCTTTCTGAGGCCATTTCACAGCTTGCTATGAGCTGGCCTTAGGGAATGGGGGAAAGTTATGTCTCTTGAAATGCAGTGAGGCAACAACACCAAAGTACACTGACAATGGCCAAAGTTAGATGTACCCTTAAAGGGGTGTTAACTGCTTGTTATCACAGCAATATTTATTGGGAGGTTGTTTTATGTTTATATGCTTAGCTGATGGTCTCATATAGTCAAACTCAACAACCCAATAATCCCCTAAAGTGGTGGCTTTGACTTTAAAGATATATTAATAGGCTATGCCATCAAAGTCTGAGAGGTGCATGTTCCACCTCAAGGATCTGCGTCTATTTTGGGAACAGCCCCCAACAACGTCAGCTCAGAATATAGAGCCTGCCTACGACTCTTTAACCTGTTCTATGGGAGTTCTGAGTTCCGACAACAACTGAGCAACTCTGAGACTGGCACCTCTGAGACTTTGATGGCACATCCTATCTATATACCATCAAAGTCACCTCTTTAGGGGATTATGGGATTGTTGTTTTACTATAGTGTAACGAGAGGAGTAGTGGATCCTCTGGACCATCGTAGAAGCCACACCAGGGAGCAGAATATAAGTAGGTCCTGGTGGTCACCAGAGCCTGCCGCAAGCCAGGTTGGACTTGCTGCGGTGGGAGTCCTACCAGGTCGCTACCCTGACATGACTTGTTTGCGGTGGCAGCTGAAGTGCAGTGAGGTACTGAATCGTGAAACAAGCTCGTAGTCGGGGACAGGTAGAAAGGTCAGAGCACACGGCAAATGTTCGTAGTCAATAAACGTAGCAACGGGTCAGGAACACGGCAAGACTAGAACGCACTCAGGAACGCTTTCACTAAGGCATAAGGTGCAATAGATCTGGCGGGGAAGAAGTGAGAGTGTCCCAGATATAAAGGGGCAGTGCCCAGCAATTAACCAATTATCGGTGCGCTGGCCCTTTAAATCTGAGAGAACTGCCGTGCACGCCCTAGCGAGCGGGGATGTGAGCACCAGCCGGCAGAGGAGCTCGGGAATGCAGGAGCACGGCAGGGTAAGTACTCGCTTGGGGTACAAGTGCATCCGCAAAAGAATCAGAGAGTTTTCAGCTTACCCCCAGTTTGCAGGCGATCATCCAACTGTTCAGCGGGTGCATGGTCTGACGAAAGCTTTCACCGGTGTTTGCAGCAAACCAATTAGACGAAGTGACCAGCATCCAGCTTAGTCTTGGTCTAAGGTATTGTTACCTAAACGCGTCAGTCTGTTCACCATCTAGGCGTGCGTATGTGTGGCCCTTGGTCGATAAGGTTGTAGCCTGCTCATCTGTATGGACTATTTTTGGATATGTCTTTTTTAACTGAAGCTAATTAAAAGTTATGGAGTTTTAACTGAAGCTGCATATGGTGTATCCTCTATTCCACTAGTAAGCTGGATGCTGGTCACTTCGTCTAACAAGTGCATCCGCAGCCCAACATGCGGACTGCGGTGCCACTCACCCCCGCTGCCGAACAGGTAAAGGAAGTATGAGTGCGCCCGCAGTCCGACATTCAGACTACAGGGTCGCTTGTAACATATGAGACCAAGAGCTAAGGATATAAACGCAAAGCAACCTCCCAATACATATTGCTATGATAACAAGCAGTTAATACTCACAGCCATGGTGTGCTCAGGACTGTCGATGTGGCTAGATGGCAAATTGAAATAAACTCCAAATTAAAGTCCATTAAAAAGTGACAGCATCACATCAGGTTAAATCAGATGAGGTCAACAGACGCTTACGCGTTTCAGGCTAATAGCGCCCTTACTCATATCATGAGACCTGGCTGAGCTAGTAGATCTCCTGGTCACTAAGCTCAGCTCTTAGCCAACAAAACCTCAAATGTTGCATGAAATACAAACATTTGCACTACGCTTCTGTCCATAATAATAGTTAATGGAAGGCCCCCCAAGCTCAACTTTAATCTCTGGGATCCACAATCCTGAAAACTTTGTGTTTATACAAGATATTTTGGAAGGTTCCTTACAAAATGAAACAAAAATGCCTAGACGGACATATGGGAATTGAGAGCTCAGTGGTACACCAGGTCTATCAGCTGTAAATGTCAGAAAATGTATGTTCTTGCCTGGTATAAAGGGACATTCATGCGTAGAAAGACTCGTAAATACATGTATGCCCTGTTAAACCTGGAACATATTGAAGTCCTAAAGCCAGAGGATATGGATTGGGTTACTGCATTACTCACCCCACACTGTCTCCATTTCCGGGACACACAAGGTCAGGTCAGTAGGGGATCAAAAATATGGGCCTGTCACAAAAACAGCTGGAGACATTTTATTTATTGCTCATTGGCTATTCAAAGTAATTAAGGAACCTGCAGCTGCAATCAAGCGTCCTTGGAATAGGATGTGGAATCTGTTGCAACCTCGAAGGGAAGTAATGGGTTAAAGATAATTTCCAAGTCATGTTTCATGTTTTTCTCTGTAGTGCTTCCAGCATTCATTCTTTAGCATCAGATAATGTCCTTGAACAGCTCAACTCATCCATTCCTGTCTGGTAATGTCATATGGATAGGCTGGCTATCCTGTACTAGTATATATCCACTATAACTAAAAAGGCTAAAGCTAGCTTCACACTGTGTTATGTGTTACGTGGCAGGTATCTATCGGGGTATCTGGGAAAAAAAAGGTACCGCGATGGATACGGCCACATAGCCCATAGATTTTTATAGAATAAATACAGGTAGTCCCTGGGTTATGAACAGGATAGGGACTGTAGGTTTGTTCTGAAGTTGAATTTGTATGTAAGTCGGAACAGGTAGATTTATTAAATATAACTCCAGCAAAAAAATTTTTTTTTTCTTTTTAGTGTCGGATAGTGCAGGGAAGGGTTTTTACATTTGTTTTGCTGTCTGTGCCTCTGTTAAGAAGATTTCACCTTATTCTCACCTCATGTGCTGCTGTGGTATGCTGCAACTTGTCGTTCCACAGCTACTATCTGCTGTGGAGCACGGAACTACAAGTGCCAGCATGACCCATACGCCTTCGTTTGTAACTAGGGGACAGATGTAAGTCGGAACGGCATAAGTCGAGGACTGCCTGTATAGTCCTATTTGGACTTCTATTGCTCTATTTCTCTTTGGTATATTCTTTTCTTGTGGGACACAAAGTCATAGTCTACTCATTAAAATTTAAGCTTTTTTGGCACACTATGCATGAAGAAATAGACGACGAAAAAGTAGTTGTGTGATTGAATATGGTTTATAAAATCTCCATAGACTTTCATAAAAAGAGCACCAATGCGCACTTATGTGCTGGGAATTGCCCTACAATTTCCTGCCAATTTCTGTAGCAGGTTAACCCATAGAAGGTTTCCTAGTATGTAGCATATTAGATGAACATTTTGGGTGACATGTATGTAGTTTTCAAACAAAACATGGAAACCTGCAAAAAAGCATTTATGCTATCTACAATACATGAAAAAAACTTTGAGGTTCTTAGTTCACATGTTTTGATAAAAAATGTTTAAGCCACCTCCGTCTTTCAACGGGACCTCAGTACAGGTGGTCCTACTCTATTTTTACCTCTCATTTGAGTCCAATTCAGACTTCTCATTTGGGTCCTCCGACCTCCATAATCCAGAGAGAAAAAAGCACCAGCCTTATAAGCATACTGCACTGATCTAACCTGTGGAGGTGGGTGGGGTGCAAAAAAACAAAATTGAGGCATCCACTCCTCCCTGTATTAGTTAAAAGCAATATATGCCAAATGCAACGTATGGTTTTGCACAATAAAACATTTCTGAAAAACACAATGTGAACACAGGTGTACACTGGCATGGCTGTGGTACCTCTAAACACACTCCAATACCAGTAGTACACCATCAGCAAAAAGAGCTATCAAACAAAACATGGAAACCTGCAAAAAAGCATTTATGCTATCTACAATACTACTGGTATAGGAGTGTGTGTATAGGTACCACAGCCATGCCAGTGTACACCTGTGTTTACATTGTGTTTTTCAGAATTTTTTTTTGTGCAGAACCATACGTTGCATTAGGCATATATTGCTTTTAACTAATACAGGGGGAAAGATGCCCCATTTGGTTTTTTGACCCCCCCACCTCCACAGGTTTGTCTGCAGTACTTATAAGGGTGGGCTTTTTTCTCTCTGGATTAGGGGGGTCGGAGGCCCAAAAAATCGAATTGGACTCAAATGAGAGGTAAAAATAGGGGGGACCCCCTTTAAAATGAGCCCCGTTGAAAGCGGAGGGTTTAAAACTTTTTTGTCAAAACATGTAACTAAGAACCTCAATGTTTTTTAGTTTGGCACCTAGACGCCTTTTTGTTTTAGTAGCTAGAATGCCCTGAATCAAAAACCTGTTCTACTGCGGGCATAGATTTGCGCTTCTAGCTCCAAAAGGAAAACCCATTTTTAACTTGGTTTTCCTTTTCCAACAGTAACAAAAATTTTGTTTGGCTCGCCCATCCAAAACATTTTTTTGAAAAAAATTTTAAGCAAGGGGCACACTGGCAGGCAATAACATACACTATTCCAAAGTCAGCGCACACTTTTAAAAATAAAAAAACCCTCAAAGGCAATAGGAATTTTAAAAAATGCATTCCTAAAGATACAAAAAATCTGAGGCTCTTTTCCAGTTTTGTCAAAAATTTTTTAAGCCACCTCCCATTCTTTAAAGGGGGACCCCACACGGTAGTCCTAACACAAAAGTTACCTTTCTTGACCTGAAAACTAAACATCTCTGGGAGTGAAAAGGACTAGCTACTGAAAATCCCCGCACTGGTTTAAAAGAGGTAGGGCGGGGTGCAATAAGCCAATGAGGCAGCCACTCCTCATACAGACTACAAAAACTTTGTTTTCTTGCCATCCAAAAGAATTTTTTTAAAAAAAGAAAAACAAAGGTGCACCTGGCAGGGAATAACATAATCTATTTTTAAATCCACGCACACATCAAATAAAAAAACTCAAAGGCATATAGAATTTTGGAAAATGCTTACGCTTTTTGTTCCAGCTAACGCCTAGTTTTTTTCCCTCCTCCCCCCAAAAGGTTTGAATCATACCAAAAAAGTGGGCACCCTTCATACCCCCCCGATCTAAGGGATTACAAAGTGCCACAGCCCCGATTGCGCCCTGATTATACAACAGTGAACAGGGGTGCACCAGTTTTTGTGCTGAAAAGACGCCAGACTACTGTTGCAGCCCTGTACAGATATGTCGCCCTTTCTGTTCAGAGTTAATATTTTCTGTAGGATACGTGAGATTTCAACAAATCTTGTCCACACAATTGAACTGCGGTGTGGATTTTTTAAATCTGCAGCATATTACAATCTTGGAACTGCAGATTTGTTGCAGAAATTAAAATCTGCAGCAAAAACCAATGGATCACGGCTTTTGCTGCAGATTATCCATAGATTCACAGTAAAATCAAGTCCAGAAAGAAAAAAAAACGTTAAACGGTTTAAATACGGGGTTATGGACTATGTTCGAGGTATCAATCAAGGTATTATGAAAAAAATGTACCCTGATGGATAATGCAACATAGCCGCCGTGGCCCCATTGAGATGACTAGAGCAAATGTAGTCCTATGTGGTCTACGACTGCTTTATTTCCTGGTGGTATATGCTTTCTCTGTGGGACTCAATGCATAGTCTGCCACTGGGTTTGCTCTATGTTTATAGGGGTTGCGGCAGCTACATTGTGGTATCTCAGGGTACCTTTATCACCCCTTTGTACCCTGACAGATACTTCAGATGTAGTTCATAATACTATGTGAACGGCCCCTAAAACAAAGGACAATGGCCAGTATTCCATTTTTTTTTGTGCATTTCACTTCTGTCGACCGCTGCACCCCTTTCATTTCCCAGGTTACCCCGGTCTGAAACAGAAGTGACATTAGACATCATGTCTGACATCACTTCCGATTCCTAAAACATAGGAGTAATCTAGGAAAACTGGAAGAGTCATCAGACGGTGCACCGGAAGTGGTGCCACGGCTGATGCAAAGCCAAGGACCTGAAGCAATGATGAAAGATACAGTAAGTTAACACTGTAAAGACCCTAAAACCCCAACTCTAGTCCTAAACCCAACTGAGGGTTGGGTTTTTGGGACTTTTTGGGGGGAAATTTTTTGCCCCAAATTCGTTTAGAGCCTCCGGGGATTGAAACGCTTTAGATTTTGGGTCAGATTTGAATCAAACAAACAAAGCAAAAACTAAACTCTAAAACACTCAAAACTCAATTCCAAACCCCAAACTGAGTGTTAGGGTTTGGGATAATTTTTGGACAATTTTGACAAAATTCGATTAGAGCACTCCTGGATTGAAACGCTTAGATTTGGGTCAGATTTGCCATCAAGCCAAATCTAAAGAAGGGTCGTTGGTCCAGGGATTTATTCTGTTTTCCATATTAAAGTGGGGAAGAAATTTTTCCCTAAAGTTAGGACAATTGGCATCTCCTTATGTTTTTTTTCCCTGGATTATCACTGTAGGACAATAGACTGTGACTAAAAGCATTTATTCGCTCGAAAACATCTCATGGGAAACTTTTCTCTCCGCCCAAAATGTGATTTTGCTTTTTATTTCAACGAAAAAAGGGGATTCATTTTAATTCGCCCTTTTTGGGATTTTGCCCCAAAAAAAAACTGACCTGTTTGTTAGAACAATAGGCTTTTTTTTAGCCTCACAAACTGTGGTGACTGTGGTATCCCAGAAGCCTTTCTACTGCTTCTGAGTAAAACCATTTTCAGTAGATCTGGTACATCGTGTCACAATATCTTTTTTGGCCATTAGTTATAAAATGTAGGGTTTCACCCCAGGGGTGGCAGAGGAGAGGGGGGAGGTAAGGGGATGCTACCCCAGGGTGGCCTCAACCAAAACTCACATGCTACCCTGGAACATCACAGTGAAGAGAGGATCAGCAGCTTTGGGAGTAGATGGTTTTCCCCCGGGTTTTTTTCCTGTCCAAATGGGGTTGAGGGCCCTTGATGTAAAACGCAGAATGTTATGTGCTGACACTGAGGATTAACTACTGTGCAATGTGCTGTATACTTTGCTGCCATGTACTGGATAATGTATGCATGTGAGAGTTATAGGTGCTTTCACACAGTGCGTTTTTGGTGTGCTTTTCGGCGATGAACGGAGATGCGTGTTTTACATTGAAATCAATGTAAATCACACTGCACATTGTTAGATAAGTTTTATGGATCCCTTTTTTACCAAAAAAAACATCTAAAAACGTTGTGTGAACAACCCTTACAGGGTTTTTTTTACACGGGGGGTTTTTTTTAAATGGGAAATTTACTTTTAAAATCAGCTAAAAAACGCCTGATTAGAGAAAAGTCCTATCCCCATTGTTTCCTATGGGGATTTTAGAAAATTACGTCACTTTTTTACGGGGTCATGCGTCCAAAAAAAAAATACAGTTTTTGAAATATCATCAGGAAAATGAGGGGTATTTTTACATTATATTCAATGAACGAAGATTTGAATCTTGTCTGAGGCTGATTTTTCGCCATTTTCCAGCACATAAAACGCGCCAAAACATGGCCCAAAGAACGCTGTATGAACATACACCTAGACAGCTTTCATACATGTGGTCCATAGAGCTGAGCAAGGGCTCTCTTTCTTTCATGGTGGTTTTGAAGAATGAAGGTTACCCCCCGCCAAAAAGAGAGACTCAACCCCTGCAGTCCCCTGCACAATACAAAAGGGGGAAAAACCCCCCCTCTCAATGAAAAACCTTGTGAACTTCATCTTGAGAGAGGCTGTAACTTGTCCAGGGGCATAACTAGAATTCAAAGGACCCCATTGCAAAACAAGATGGGGCCCAACCATCTGATGACAGAAAACTAAATTAGGAGCCTAATTGGCAAAAATAAATGGTATAATTATTAACACCGTATATCAGAGAAACCACATCGTAGTGCTGAATAGCACAAACCACCAACTTCTTATTTCCTACAAAAAGATATATCATTATTAGATGCGAATGAGGCCCCTCAACCTCAGGGTCCTAAAGTAGCTGCTATGGCTATAGTTACCTATGAAGCTATCATTTACTTATTCAGAAATTTCAATTAGTAAAGAAGTGCTACTTTTAAAAGTTCAGTGTTGGTTGCGTTCAGTCGCTCTAAGGGCCAGTCTACACGGCAGAGGACAAATACCAGTCGGTTTATCCGACCGGTAGTTGTCCGGTTTTTGTGCCGCGAGAGGACGGCTTTTCTCCGCGATGAGCCCTCCCCCTTCCCATTGAAATGTTCAGATTTCGTCTGAAAACCGGACGGAAGAATGAACATGTAGAATGTTTTTCGGGCGGCCGCGGTCTGCACGGGTTTTTTTAGACCCCATGAAAAAGTTTTGGGACGGTTTTTTCAGACAATTTGCAAAACCCAAAAATGGGGGAAAAACGGGGTGCAAATCGGTGCCCCCTTGGAATGCCCCAAGGGGGTTGCTCCAAAGCAGGGTTCCCTTCAGTCACTTTGAAAATCATTGTAAACCCGAGTCAACCTTGACACTGATTTAAATAGAAATCCGGCGTATTTCCCCACTGCTTGGATTTTCCCTTTGGGCGTTTTTTAACACCGCCAGCATACTAAAACTTTAGAAACATGTTCTTTTTTCCCCCGGTTTTCGAGCAGAACATGAAAATTGGTGTGAAGGGGACAGTTTTAATCCCCAAACCCAAAAAAAGCATGCAAAAAAAAAAGACTTTGCCATGTGAACGTGCCCTAACACTACGGACACCTCCAGAGATATATCTTGAAGCTTCTGAGCCCTAATGCAAAAAGCAAAATGAGGCCCTCCAGGTAGCATGTGACATTTACAATGCTGGCATCTTCTTATGTAGCAGAAGAGACTTTGGGCCCACTCAGGCTGCAGAGCCCGGTAGTGACTGATACCACTACACCTCCTATAGCTACGCCCCTGGGCACCTCAGCTCCTGCACCCAGACATCACCCCTATGCCCTTGGAGTCATAAACTGTCAGCACAAGTGCAACCCACCTATTACAATGTTGGGATAAGAAAGTTTTTAGACTACAGTATCCACTCCAGCCACTTCTGTAGAAAATACAAGGAACGCGGCCCCTCTCAAAATCTGGTTCCCCCGCTGTGGCTCATTAACCAGGGGGCACCCTTGTCAGGCCATGTAGGATTGCACCCCTGACAGCTGCCGGGCAGATGTACTGTAGCCCAAAGGTGGATATCAGTTGGAGAGAGAAAGACTCTCCTTGAGGAAGGACCCCGAAAACCAAATTTTCAAAGGGTTTTTAAAACCCCCTACCACCCCCCCCCTGTGTGTTGTTTTAGGTGGAAAACCCCCATTAGCTCCTGGTTGACTGCAGCTGGTTGATTTTGCAAAGCACATTACTATACACATTTTTCAGACATGTGCAGAACTGTTTGTGAATACAGGATGAAGAACTCAACAACAATAAAAAATGTTATTTATACTATTTTTTTGCAATTACCACTGATTTTATGCAAATATAACCTTTAGTATTTTTTTTGTACCACCAACTCTTGTACACTACATACATACCTGCAGCCACCCAGACGTCACCCCTATATCCTTGGGGTCATAAACTGTCAGCACAAGTGCAACCCATGTATTGACAATTGATGTGGACACAAGGGAAGTGTTTAGAGCTACAGTACTCCACTCCAGCCACTGTCTGTAGAACTACAAGTCCCAGCTTGCCCCTCTACAACATCTGGCGCCTTTGCTGTCTGGCTCATCGTCATCTTCTCCGCGCTCCATTTGAGGTTACAGCTGAAACCATGATCACATACACAATTGACCTATAACACTGCAATATTCTTCCTGTCATAATTTGAGAGCGATGCGTAGAGCTACTGACCTGCGAAAAGATGGTTGTCCCTCTAATACAAGCCTAAATACTACCCCACTCGCCCAAGTTTCAGGCAACATCAGTCGCTTCCTTTTAAGGTGTGCAGCTTTTGCGTATTCTTTATTCCATTGGAGTCTTCTCTGGAGCACAAACAGCAGTGAAAAAAAAATAACCTGAATATTATTTAGCCCCTTAAACCGTAACGTCCTGAAATGAGCAGAGGGCCGGACGTTGGCGCAGTCCCTGGTGAGGAGACCAACCACATTATTGACCTGCGCGCCGGACTCCTGCAGAATTTACATGGTCAAGTTGGCGCGCGGTGCGTGACGTGCGCCGCAAGTGTGTGATCGCCGTGGGGAGGGCGGGGATTATATAAACCGCCGAGCCAGCGCCAGGGAACAAGCCAGGCGCAGAGAGAACAATCCTGAGGATCCTCTGTTCTCTGTTGCTGTGCTGCTGTGAGTTGGTTCAGGATTAAGGGCGTCAGTGGATATCTGTTGGAGCAGCTTAGGAGGGCTGCTGGCGACCGGAAATGGAGTGGTATGAGCAGCAGGTGCAGGGAGCGTTGGGTGGGGTAAGTTGCAGATGCTTACCCCCTTCCTCACCGAGGTGTGTTTCTGGGCCTTCTGGTCTCCCCCGAGTTGCCGCACTAGACACCATCCGACGTGTCTGAGTCAGACGTTACCCCCAGCCCGCGTAGCGCCGGTCATGAGCCCCTCACTTGGAACCCTTCGCTGCCGAGGGACGTGCTGTGGCCTCGTAGCACCCTTCCCTGACTCGGCTGTCTGGGAGGAATCAAGAAAACACAGGCGAGGCGACGCGAGTCCCCAGCGGA
This sequence comes from Phyllomedusa bahiana, assembly GCA_025379985.1. Taxonomy (NCBI): domain Eukaryota; kingdom Metazoa; phylum Chordata; class Amphibia; order Anura; family Hylidae; genus Phyllomedusa; species Phyllomedusa bahiana. The sequence continues at coordinate 44,947 of JAODAL010019263.1, forward strand.
GCACGCACAGCCACCAAGGTAACTGAGTGATTGGTCAGTTGTCCGGGAGAGCTCCTGTCGATGTGGAGACACATTACGTGCGAGGTGGTTCCGGCGAGGTTCCGGTCGAGGGCCGCTCGCCAGAAAACCCGCGTGAGATGGTAGTTGGTCGGTCAGCGGTCCTCTGGTTGGAGGGGACCGATCATGGATTACGGGGCGGATGTTAGGTCCGCACAGATCAAGAAGAGAGAATGTGCGGCTCTAGATGGATCCAGGGCAGAAGAGAGCACATCGGGGATCCCGTCGTCACAGATGAGGTCAACGGTCCGCTTCGTGCAGGGCCAGGCGCAAGCAGAGTCAGTAGAGCGGGGGAGCAGCGCGGATCGGAGGACGACTGGACTTTCGCTTCAGGATCGGTTGGCACGGCTGGCGGGATCACAGCTCCCGTTGCAGACTGGTGAGTTAGGGTTCTATGTCTGTTTGTATCCACCGGGGGAGATGGGGCAAGGGTTAGGTCTGGGACAGGACCCATTCCGTAGTCCCCCGGTTCAGGAATGGCAGGAGTTGGCGGGGAGTATTAGGGAGTTTATGGCACGGGTCCCGGGGCATAGGGGCAGTGGGGATCAGGTGTCACCGGTGTCGGCTTGGGGTTCGTTGATGTCGAGTGGGGGGATTCCCCCTCCCGTTATGGAAACGGGGGTCGCCTCTGGTGGGTTGAGTTTGGGAGTCGCGGTGTCTGTTCAGACGGAGTTGGACAAGGTGGATAGTGTGCGACTGGATGATAGGGCGAGGGTGGGGGTTTATGTATGTTTTGAGGGCCCGCTGGGAGCACATTTGAAGAAGGAGGTGAGAGAAAAGATCTGGCAGGACGAGTACGTCGAGATTTTTTCTCTCCTACCTCTGGAGAAATTTAATTTAGAGAAGGGGAAAAGGGATGTAGGTAAGAAGGAGGAAGAGGAAAAAAAGAGATGGCGGCTTATACCGCAAACGTTTCAGAATTGGTTGCAGGCATTTGCAATTCTGGCCAGTGTAATTGGGGAAAAAGCTCCTCAGAATTGTTCAGGGTTGTTCTGCTACATGGACGCAATTGGGGAAGCTTATAGGGTGTATGGGGGCCAGGCTTGGCTCCGATATGATGAGCAGTTCCGGCAGCGGACGGCGGTTCGCCCTTCCATACGCTGGGACCATAAAGATATAGGACTTTGGCTCAGGGTTATGGCACCGACGAGGTTTGGGCATTCCTTTCAGGGAGGGCCCGGAGGTTCCGGGCAGTATGGGGGAGCCGGTTCAAGTGTTGTCTCGAACCAACAGGGTAATAAGACCGGGGTCTGCTGGCAGTTCGACGACAGCCAGTGTAGATTCAGGGGCAGTTGTCGCTTCAAGCACATCTGTTCGGTCTGCAGTGCGACCTCCCATGGAGCATGCAAGTGCTTCCGGCGAGGAAAAGGAAAAAGAGCAGGTGCTGCGCAGGGGGGAGACTCGAGTGAGGGTGGCCGCCGATGGTGCCTTATCTAAATAGGTATCCGGATCAGCAGGCTGCATTGTTGTTGTGCGAGGGTTTCACGTTTGGTTTTAAGATTCCGCCACCGGCGCATGAAGTGCCGTTCATGTTGAAGAATTTGAGGTCTGCCGTGCTACATCCGGAGGTAGTTTCAGAGAAGCTGGCCAAGGAGGTTCAGTTGGGCAGGTTGGCGGGTCCTTTTGTGGAGGTGCCTTGTTCGGATTTTATAGTCTCCCCGTTGGGAGTGGTTCCTAAGAAGGAACCTAACAAGTTTTGTTTAATTCACCACTTGTCTTTCCCGAAGGGTGTATCAGTTAATGATGCCATTGACCCGGCATTGTGCTCGGTCGAATACACGTCTTTTGATGCGGCGGTTCACTGGGTTCGGCGATATGGGAGGGGGGCCCTGATGGCTAAGACTGACATAGAGTCTGCTTTCAGGTTGTTGCCGGTTCATGCGGACAGTGTGAGGTTGTTGGGGTGTTATTGGGAGGGAGAATTTTTTGCGGATAGGTGTTTACCGATGGGATGTGTCATCTCTTGCTCTTATTTTGAGACATTCAGCTCATTTTTGGAATGGGTGGTGAGGGACGTGTCTGGGGTTTCATCCATCATCCACTACTTAGATGATTTTTTGTGTGTTGGCCCAGTTTGCGGGTCGCTGCTGGCTAACATGCAATGGGTGGCGGGTCATTTTGGAGTCCCGTTGGCTCCGGACAAGACGGAGGGCCCTTCCACCACGCTGAATTTTTTGGGGATCCAGATAGATTCAGAGGCAATGGAATGCCGGTTACCGGATGAGAAGTTGGAGTCGTTGAAAGGGGAAGTTAAAAGGGCTTTGGCCTTGAAGAAGATCAAATTGAGGGAGTTGCAATCATTGTTAGGAAAATTGAATTTTGCTTGTCACATTATCCCGATGGGCAGGGTTTTTTGTCGCAGGTTGGCGGCTGCCACATCTGGGGTAGAAAGGCCGCATCATTTTATCAGGTTAACGGTCGACTTGAAGGAGGACCTTAGAGTATGGCATTTCATTTTTTAGGGCAATTACAATGGTCGGTCCATGATATTGGATGCGGGGGGGTGAGTAACACGGACATTGTTTGTCTTTACAGATGCGGCAGGCGGGGTAGGATTGGGGCTTTTTTGCCAAGGTGAGTGGGGAGTGCCGGCGTGGGCCAGCTAGCTGGGTGGAGTCGGGTTTGGTGAGGAATCTGGTGCTGCTGGAGCTCTTTCGATTGTTATTTTGCGGGGGAAAGTTTGGGGGAAAGAATGGGGAATAGGAAGGTCAGGTTTCCCATTGCGATAATTTGGGGGTGGTACAGGCCATTAACATGCTGTCGGCTTCCTCTCCACCTGTGGTCGATTTGCTTTGGCGGCTATTCTACGCTGCCTGGGTGTGAACCTGTGGGTTGTGGCAGTTAAACGTGCCGGGGTTCAGAACGATTTGGCTGACGCTCTATCTCATTCACAGTGGAAAGGGGTTTCGGTCCCTGGCTCCGGAGGCCCAGCGGGCTATCGGCGTGGAGTGCCTCAAGGAACTGTGGAGCGTGGTTTCCGTACCACGGATCAATTGTTCAGGTCGTCGGTAAACGGGGGGGGGGGGGCGGGGGGGGGGGTGGGATTCGTATTTCGGGCTGCGTGGGCTTTGTGGGAGCGTTGGTTGGAGGGTCTCGGGCTGATTGGGTCAGATGAGGAGAGGGCAATTGCCCTCTTTTGCTTTATTGGCCATACAGTTAACGAGGGGTGGTCAGTATCTAAGGTTTACCGGCTGGTTTTGGGGCTGGCGTTTGGCTTTAAGGCACGGGGATTGAGGGATGTGACGAAGTCTTTTTGTGTCACAGGCATTAAAGGGTTTAAGGATGGGGCGCGGCTCAGTGGATGGTAGGCACCCGGTTGTGTTTCAGTTGCTGGAGCATTTGGGCTTGGTCTTGGGTGGTGTGTGTTCCTCGGTTTGGGAAGAAGGGGGTGTTTCGGCTAGCCTTCTCTTTGGCGTTCTTTGGTGCAAATTTCGTATTGGGGAATGAGTTTCTCCTAGTAAAAGGGTGGCCGGGGGGCTACGCAACGAGGATGTTCAGCTTCAGGAAGACGGGGTGGAACTGTGGATTAGGAAATCTAAGACGGATCAAAGGGGCAGGGAAAGAAGAGTGCAGCTGGGTCGTGTGCAAGGGGCGGTTATGTGCCCAGTGCGGTGTTTGGGCCAATACCGGAGCAGGTGCATTGGACAGCCCGGCCCATTATTAGTGCATGAAGATGGGTCGTTTCTATCTCGGTTCCAATTTCAGTCGGTTTTCCGTCGTTGTTTGTCACAGTTGGGTTTGGACCCGTCGCAATTCGCCCCCCCACTCCTTTCGTTATGGAGCGGCCACGGAGGCGGCCTTTGTCTTGGGTGATTCTACAACTGTAAGGAGAATAGGCAGGTGGGAGTCAGATCAATTCTGGCTTTACATCCGGCCGCACCTAGCTCAAGGCCTCCTGGTTTGAAGAGGGGTGAGTCCCATCGGTTGGTTTGGATCTTTGGCCACTCGTTTGTGCATTGGGGGGCGCAGCGAGCTGCTTTGCGAGCAAGTGGTCTCCAGTTGGGCGTCCCGAGGGAGTCGGCGCAGTCCGGTGGGGTCGGTAGGGTTTGGGAAAGGTATAGAACCAGGTTTTTAACCCGGGCCCTTCCAGGAGTAAAGCCCAGTGGGATCGACTGACAGATTTCGTGGTATTTCATGTTGGGGGGAATGACTTGGGGACTCGCCCGATCAGGGAATTGATTAGGGACATTAGGTACGTTTTGTTGCGTTTATGGAGGCAGTACCGGGTTTAGTAACGGTTTGGTCCGACATGGTATGGCAGGGGTTGTGGCGTTATGCGGGTTCGGTCATGGGGCTTAACCGGGCACGGGTAAAGGTGAATCGGACTGTCGCACGTTTTGTTGCACGGAACGGGGGGTTGGTGGTGCGTCACAGGGAAGTGGAGACCGGAGACGGTGACTTCTGGAGGGACGATGGGGTCTACCTGAATGCCATAGGGCTGGATGTGTGGTCGTTGGGTAGTGGAGAGGATGTAGAGAGAGCGTTGGGGCTGGTGGGGGCGGCGCGATCATAAGGGGTCATGAGTCGCTTGCTATGGCGGGATGGGGGTCCTTGGAGTCAGTAAATATTGGTGGGGGAGTCAGGTTTCGGCTTTTTGCTCCTAAATTGGAATTGGACCGGTTTGGCGAAGGGTTTGGGGCTCCGCAGGGCATGGTCCGTGGGAGCAGGGGAACAGTGGTGAGCCACCTGAGGTGGTTTTGGTGCCCTTGGGCTTGGTGTGATGGCTGAAGGTAAGCTACTGTTTGGAGAATGGTCGCCGGCTTGGTCGGGGGTTTTTGGTAACTCCAAGGACCTCAGCCCAAGTGTTAACTAGGTAGGTCTGTGTAGAAAAAGGTGGTGATGAGTGGGCGAATGGGTATAGCGGGGGTCTAGTCATTCGTTTTATAATGGTTGGTGTATTAATGTTATGTTAATAAAATGGCTGCTGTGGCCAATACATCCAATCTATGTCTCAGAGTCATTATTGGGGAGACATGGTGGGTGAGATGGTCCGGCAGGGATAGGCGCTGCACAGGGTCAAGAGCGGGGCCGGACGTGGGGCGCAGCCCTGGAGGGAGGCCCCACATGACCCGGCGCGCCGGCTCCTGGCAGAAGTAAGGGAAAGTTGGCGCGCGGCGCACGGCGCGCGGTGCGTGATGTGCGCCGGGTGACGCGCGGTGGGGGAGGGCGGGGATATATAACAATCCAGCGCAGAGAGACAATCTGAGTGAGTCCCACCTTCCCTCCCCTTTTTTTGTAGTGGCGAGAGGTGCTGGGTTTCGGAAGGTTGGAGGTGCTGGTTAAGGTGTAGTCACGTTAGGTTTACTGGTGTCGCAGTGGCTGGCGGGATGGGGGTCCTTGGGGTCCTTGGAGTCAGTGAGTATTGGTGGGAGAGTCAGGTTTCGGCTTGGCTCCTAATTGGAATTGACCGGTCTGGCGAAGGTTTTGGGGCTCCGCAGGGAATGGTCCTTGGGAGCAGGGGAACAGTGGTGAGCCACCTGAGGTGGTTTTGGTGCTCTTGGGCTTGGTGTGATGGCTGAGGGTAAGCGACTGTTTGGAGAATGGTCGCCAGGCTTGGTCAGGGTTATGGTAACTCCAAGGACCTCAGCCCCAAGTGTTAACTAGGAAGGTCTGTTCAAAAAGGTGGTTATGAGCGGTCAAAAGGGTATAGGGGGGCTATACTCATTCGTTTTCTAATGTTTGGTGTATTAATGTTATGTTAATAAAATGGCTGCTGTGGCCAATACATCCAATCTATGTCTCAGAGTCATTATTGGGGAGACATGTTGGGTGAGATAGTCCGGCAGGGATAGGCGCTGCACAGGGTCAAGTAGTTAATGACCAGAATTTTTTTTTAGTTTTTGCCGCCTTGCGTTTCAACAGTTGTAACTTTTTTATTTTTTCAATGACGCAGCTGTATGAGTCCTCGTTTTATTCGAGACAAGTTGTTCTTTATGGGGGAATAGTTTAAATTCACTTATAAATAACTGCAGAATTTTTTTTCAATTGTTTTTTTTTTTCAATTTTCTTTACACCATTCACATTTCACACTTAATAACTTGTTAGATTAATTCTACAGGTTATTACGGTCGTGTGGATACCTAATATTCGTAGGTTTTTTTTTGTGTGTGTGTAATGTATGCACAATTATTTTTTTATTAAATATTTATTTTTATTTTATTTTTTTTACACTTTTTATGGTTTTTTCCTTTTTTTTTTTTTTTTTAAATCCCATGAAGGGAGAACTGTTTTACTTTTTTTTTTTATACACTTGGTAATGTTTTAGCATATTCATATATACTAATACATTATAACCTGTGTCAGACTGACACAGGCAGTGATCAGGACAGCACACAGTCTGCCCTGATCGCTGGCTTCTTACACAGTCTGCCCTGATCGCTGGCTTCTTACACAGTCTGCCATGATCGCTGGCTTCTTACACAGACAACTCTAGGTCCCCAGGGCTGACTGTGCAGCCGTTCCCCGGGCTCTGTCGGGTCACCGGGTGTTCCGATCACCCAACAGAGCAGGGAAATCCTTTGATTGCGCTGCGGTGAAGGGTTAAAGCACCGGGGAGCGGAGGTTTCCCTGCTCCCCGGTGCTTGCAGGAGCTGCGCTGGGATCAGGGCTGTGTACAAAAGCGATGTCAAAAGACATTGCTGCAGACGAACGACCTGAAATGCTTGATGTCAAAACACAGTGGGCGGTCGTTAAGGAGTTAAACTAAAGATCCAAGTGTGAACAGGCAAGGTTTATTTCTGCACAAAGATGCAAAGAGTTTTTCAATCCCAGCTGGATAGTTTTATCATCGGTAACACAAGAGGTGACTCGATGACTCAGAGACACTTAACTGATGTCAATTATGGCTTTTCCTGAGTCCAAATTCACTAAAAATTCCTTTAATTGACTCTGAAACAATTCTGATGTGTTCCCGTCATGTTCTGTTATTGCATTATTCACAATTTCATTCTGTTTCGAATGTTATTCTTAAGTTAACGTGTTTCCCTTAAGCAAAATGTCACTTTGGACTGGAGCCCCAAAACATTTAGCAAGCTCCAGGTCCAATCACCCGAGTTCACCTCGCTCCATACAATGCCCAGTGAATAATATTTTCTTTTAGCAGGGGGAAAATAAAACTTTGTCTTTATCAGTCCTCCGGCAGCTGCCAAAAGCTTATCTCATTCCAAGCTATCCAAAAATAGACAAATATCAGCGAAGGCCAAATTTTCATTCTTAACACGGTGAAGCTGAGTTTTCTGGAACTCCACTGTCCTATTACCAATATTCTCATGAGATCACAAAAAAAAAGAAAAAAAACACTATGAGACAATGTTGAGTACTCCCAGCACCTCCTGTAGGATAGGCAGCTTGTAGACCAGATAACAGACTCTCATTTGGGACAGGTCACGTTTGGAGCTTTATCCCAACTACAAAGACCAGAGTCACATCCAAACAATTGTTTATCTGTACAACATTTATAATAGTTGAGGACTGGTTTGGCGCCTGACACCACCACTGGGCTTGGCAGAACAGGGGAGGTTCCAGACACCCCCATACATATCATGTACATCTGGTGTCATGAGGCACAGAGAGGGAAAGGGATGGAAACAGAGGAAACCATGGTGGAGGCTTTTACTCTGGTTACAGCGGCTATCCCTCTTATCAACCGTACCTTTCAGGCCTCTCCCACTATGGCACCAGTGAATAGGGGTCTGCACGGTAGAGATGATGATGGTGGTGGTTGTTCCCATGGAGCACACTCTTATAGTGGTCTCTCCCTCGACTGCCTGTGGTAGGTGGTGTGCGAGATGCCCATGGTGTTTGGTGCAGAAATGACCGGCAGGAGACAAAAGGGTAGAGTCTCAAATCATATGCCAGCGGAGGCCTCCTTTACTTCCTATAGCACGATGACATAAATATACATGGCAATGGATTGCGTTCTCAGTATACCTTTCTCACCCAGTCCAGACCACTCAGGAGATCAATGCAGGGACAACGTCATTATCCCACTTATACCAGCTGAGTCCTTCTTAAATAGCGTAACTTTTCCTTCTCCTTTGATCCACTCCTATGCAGCCAGGGAACAAAAGAGGTTAAGGCTGCACCCTGAACCTAGGGACAGCACAGCCTGTGTCAGGGCAGCATGTAGGATTGCACCTCTGACAGCTGTCGGACAGATGACACTGATAGCCTTAAGGTGGATATCAGTGGAGAGAAATGACTCCCCTTGAGAGAGGACCCCGAACACCACATTTACAAGGCTTATATAACCTCCTACTCTACCCCCACCTGTGTGTCTGTTGTCATGGTGAGTCCCGCCATTAGCTCCTGAGTGACTGCAGCTGGTTAAGATTTTGCAAAGCAGCATGACTATACACATTTTACAGACATGTGCAGAAGCTGTTAGCTGAATACAGGGGTGAATTAGAAGTCAACAACACTATAAAAACACTTATCATACTACTTATAGTGCAATAACCACTGATATTAGTGCAAATAATAACTCTTTAGTAGTGTATTTTACCACCAACTCCTGTATACTACATACATACCGTACATATCATATAGTCAGCCCCTTCTGGATTAGACCAAGGCTGTCTTAACAACATTATGGGACCATGGGTATAACAGTGCAGAGGATCATGTCCAAATATAGTATATCACAACAGATCATGCTTCCAGCAGTGCCTAAACATGAGACCACATGAGCCCATTCCTCTAACTATCCCCAAACACACTCATATTATCAGGCTGCCTACTCAGACACCCCACTGATGTTTTGTTAGCAGCCTTCATCCTACAAGACTAATTGTAAGGGCTGGGAGCCATTGGCTCCCAGCTCCACCATTTTTTTTTTACTGTTTGCACATCCAAACAGTTAAAAAGGCAGTACCGACCCAAGAGTCTAGGACATACATCCAATCACCTATGCTTGTGGGGCCTCCAGGCAACTGCCTAGTGTGCCCAATAGATAAAATGGCTCCGGTTCAGCCAACCTTCCTTCAATGTGCACAGGCAGTTATACTTACAATGAGTGGAAAATAGCCATAAAGTCCAACAATCAGCAATCGTATGTCTATGGCGGTTGGCAGGCAGTCTCCCTCAGTCGAGGAAACAACTGACTAGTTACATACTTACCAACCCAAACCTTTAGGGTATGTTCACACAGCGTAATTTCGGCACGCATTACCGAAATTACGGTAATCCATAGTTCTCATAGAGAACTATGGATTACGCCTCCTCTTCCCGCTCGTACAATACGGATCGTGGGTGTGATCAAAGAGGAACAACAAAGGCAGGTGCCTGCTATAGTGAGTAAGGAATCTTTTTTTCTCTCCAAAACAAGTTAGTATGTTGCTCTTTGCCTATGTAAGATTGTGCTACTATGGGATGTAGTCATCCTTTTTTAACAAATATTTGTGTTTTGTTTTTACAATGGATTCAATAAAATCCTATGCTTTTTGATTTGACCTTGGAAGCTGGTTTCTCCGATGTCTGTAGCTCAAGTGTTCCACAAAAGTCAACATGCCACACACTATTTTTCGGACTATAAGACGCACTTTTTTTCCCCCAAATTTGGGAGGAAAATGGTGGTACGTCTTAAAGTCCGAAAAAAACGGTAGGTGCGTCTTATGGTCCGGTGCGTCTTAACAAGTCCGAAAAATACGATAGGTGTGTATTATGGTCCGGTGTGTCTTAAAGTCCAAAAAATACGGTAGGTGCGTCTTATGGACCGGTGCATCTTAAAGTCTGAAAAATACGATTGGTGCTTCTTATGGACCGGTGCGTCTTAAAGTCCAAAAAATACGATAGGTGCGTCTTATGGACCGGTGCGTCTTAAAGTCCGAAAAATATGATAGGTGCGTCTTATGGTCCGGTGCGTCTTAAAGTCCTAAAAATGCGGTAGGTGCGTCTTATGGTCCGGTGCGTCATAAGGTCCGAAAAATACGGTACATCATTCATTGGCCTCAGCAGTATTGCAGCAGAGATTGGCTGCAGCATTCTGTGAGAGATGTAGTCCCAGTGTGGACTGTTAGGCTATGTTCACACGGCTTAAATTGGGGCACATTTCGCCAGGTATTTAGGAGCGTACTGCGCTCTAATACGAGCAAAATGCGCCCCAGTCATTACGGTAATCCACAGTTCTCATAGAGAACTATGGATTATGCCTCCTCTCCCCGGGGGTACAATACGACGCGCGGGGAAATAAGTGACATGTCGCTTGTGACAGTAATGCATGTCTATGGGGCCGCAAGCTCCCGAACACCCGACGTAATTGCGGAGCGTACTGTACACCCTGCAATTAGCTGTGTGAACTTAGCCTTAGAGTGGATTAAAGGGGTTGTTCACTAAAAAAATAGATAAATAAGTTCAATTAAATTTGGGCCAGGATGAGCAGAAAAAAAAATTCACATAGAGTAGAGGCTCCCGTTTCATTCACTTAGAGTATGTTCACATGGCATGTTGGATCTATTTTTGGATTTGTTTTGGATAAAAAAAAAACGTATCCAAAAGCGCTGCGTAAATCGCATCCAACACACAGGTGTCCTGTTTGGTTGTGTTTTGGGTGCAGCAAGAACGCACCCTATAGTTTTAAATAGGGCGTCAGCTGAGGCTGTCGAATCAAGAACTGACATGACGATTCTTTGAACTGATCCGAAAGACGCATCAGAAAGGCGCAAGTAAACACGCATCAGTATGCAGAATTTAAAGGAGTTGTCTCGCTACAAAGAATAGCTTTCAAAATGTAGGGAACACTAAATAAAGACGTTTTCCAAATACATTGCTTTGTTCATCTTTTTTGTTATGGAGCTACAAATGATTTTATCACCTTCCTGGCTCTATTTGGTTCCCCCAGTGACTGACCTGTTTACTCCTTCTCCCCTGCTGTTTGTTCTATGTGATAGAAAGGAGTGACGTCATCACACAGGTCAGGGCAGCCAGAGTGAGAGCTTGTGTGTTATCTGAACTTTCAGACAAAAGCTAGCAATTACTGCTGTTTACTTTACATAAATCTCCTGCTAGCAGTTTCAGAGAAGCTTCTAAGCTAATCTAAACTAATTAGCAGACTGAAAACATGGAATTGAATACAGGGAGTGAATGCACAGAGCTCATATGCTAATTACAGACAGTCTGACCAGGAAGTGACAGGATGCATCTATGAAACTCTGAGGGGAGACTTGCTGACCGCCCGTTGACTTTAAAGGGGTTTTCTCCTTACATGGATTAGCTTTCAACATGTAGGAAACGGTAAATGAAGACTTTTTCTAAACACATTGTTATTTTGATTTTACTTTACTTATTGTACGCCCTCCAATTAGCCGTGTAAACTTAGCCTTAGAGTGGATTAAAGGGGTTGTTCACTAAATAAATAAATAAATAAATAAATAAGTAAATTTAATGAAATTTGGCCCAGGAGGAGCAGAAAAAAAATTTCACACAGAGTATAGGCTCCCATTTCATTTACTTAGGGTATGTTCACATGGCATGTTGGATCTATTTTTGGATCTGAAAAACGCATCCAAAAGCGCTGCTTAAATCGCATCCAAAATGCATCCAACACGCAGGTGCCTGTTTGGTTGTGTTTTGGGTGCAGCAAGAACGCACCCTATAGTTTTAAACAGGGCGTCAGCTGAGGCTGTCGAATCAAGAACTGACATGACGATTCTTTGAATTAATCCGAAAGACGCATCAGAAAGGCGCAAGTAAACACATCGGCGATCAGTCGTCTGTACGCTGATGCGTGTTTTACTTTACATTGAAAGCAATGTAAATCACACTGCACATTGTTAGATGAGTGTTTGGGTCCATTTAGGGTCCGAAACACGGATCCAAATACGCATCTAAAAACGAATCCAAAATTGGATCCAACACGCAGTATGAACATACCCTTAAAATTGTGCACAAATTTCTCCAGTGTGTTGGGAAAAGAACCCGGAAGTGAAGAGAAGCGGATCACTGGGGAACTCAATGGAAGACAGGTAGGTAGATATCAATTTTCTGTATTTCTTTACCCAATTTTGCCCAAATTTTATATTTTATTTGTGTGGATAACCCCTCTAATGTCATGTTTATTTCTTTCTATTTTATGACATTTCTCTGGAAATGTTCATAAAATATCGGACAACTATTTAATAACTATAGTAGCAATGTTGTACTGCATAATTTGACTCTTTACAGGGAAGACCCCACTGTTGGCAAGCAGGGTAATCCATGGGTGGATTTCTAGCATATTTCAGTAATGTTAGGACTACAGCATTACTCTTAGGGTGTTTTCTCCCTCGTTCATTATATTTCCTTATGCTGTAAGGTTTGAAAAGAACCCATACCAAGTTAAAAAAAAAAAAAAAGCATGAGATGAGAAGCAGAAATTCTTTTTCAAAAGACTGTACCAAAAACAGGGTCGTGTAAGGCCTGGCGTCTGATGCCTAAAAATTCGAATACAATGTATTTGCTCTCCAATGTTCTAGTTTTGGTGGCTGAGTTTTGTGAAATATTGCCAAAGCTACGTTCTCAGACCTTCTACAAAATATATGAATCAGTATGGCAAGCGGTCTTTTTTTTTTTTTTTCAGATATTGTTTTCGCAGGCGGAATATGAATCCAAGCCAAACAAATCTCGTCTCTGGACTAAAATGTCCCCATAAAAAAAAAGCCTCAGCTTGCAAAACACATATTCTCGCCATATAGTTTCAGAGCTCATTCAGAAGGGCTGGCTCGGTTCCCTTTGACACAGTTAAATGCACAAAATTACCCATAAACCTTTGGTTTTTTTTTTACTTTTGAAAAATACATGTGCAGTGACACAGCGAGGCCGATTAGGTTCCCCGGAGATCATCTCGAGGCACACCAATTGCAACGCAGCCTTGGATCGTGAGCTAATAGCAAGCTGGTGAGACACAAATGCTGGCAGAGTCGCGGCTTCTTTGGTGGTTTATGGCTGAACCAGCTATTTTTAAAATGTTAGAAAAAACACACAAAATAAACGGAACAAAGAAAGAGAAATATGTTGGACGACAACACAAGACACATTTGTGTTATTCTTGAACTTCTTTCCTTCTATACCTGATCCGATGAATGGCTTCCATTTCACGTTTGATTACCAAACACATCAAAAGGTCAAAGAAGAGACAGACGAGTATGCACAAAATTTAACTACTTGCCGACCGCCCATTGACTTTACCAGGGTTAGCTTTCGACATGTACAATTTAAATACTTGCCGACCACCTGTTGACGTTAAAGGGAATCTGTCGCCATTTTCTTTTTTTTACTTATTAAATCAAGCCCCTGATCCATATTCTTTTCCTCTCAGTCGTTTTTATTTCCTGATTGTAGATTTCTCTATTCGGCCATCTATATAGGATTGTGGGGAAGACATTCTTGCTTGCACTGCTTTAACAGCAGTCAGAGAGACACTTTACAGCAGCTTCATGCACATAGGAGCCTTAAGACAGTTTCTGTCCCATAGACTTGTATAGGAGAGTTTTCACTGAGAAGGGAGGAGGGCTGTGACATCTCCTCTTGTGACTGGTGGAGTCTGTGTTATCTGTACACAATGGTGTCTCCTTTCAGTTTGACCCTGCTTTGTCTGATAATGAGCACACTGCTGAAAAGCTCTCTAAACAGAACAGGAAGTGTCAGGCAATTATTAGGCCTAGTGGCCAAAGTGAGAACTACAGGACTTAAGAATTATTAAAAAAATATTGAAAGTGATCTGGAAAATTAAAAAAAAACACAACCAAAAATTCTTACAAAATGTGTTTAACATAAAAATGTGAGTTAAACAATAAGCCATTTTTTGATGACACATTCCCTTTAAAGAGGTTTTCTCACTACAACGGTTAGCTTTCAACATGTAGGGGGTCATGATTTTGCCTGACAGACCCCAGGCTTTTGGCTCTGGTCGCTGGCCACGGCCGTTATGATGTAAGCCGTGGTTTTTTACTTAGTTCTGTGTATTTCTACTACTAGTGTGAACTCCGTCCTGTAGCTCTATGTGCTTAATTGATTCCTGGCCAACGTCCGTGGCTAGGAATCTTCCAGCACTTGTGGAGTTAACCTGTTCCTTTTTGATTGACAATCCTGGTAACCTATCACTTCTGTTCTACCTTTTCCAGTTCCCTATTTAAGGTCTCAGCTTCCTTTCTTCTTTGCCTGCTATATGGTTTCCTCTACCTGTGGTTCGCCTGGATTCTTATTTGCTTATGTCTGTGTTCTTTGACTCTTGCCTGGACCCTGGTTACTCTCCTATCACCCATTTCTGTACTGCGCTGCCCGTTCGTTGCTGACTCGGCCAGTCTGACCTCTCCTATTTGTTCTGTGTTTGTTCATCTTCGTCTGGTGTCTCACTTGGCTCAGAGTAGATCCCAGTCTTCAGGTTGGAGCCGACCTATTAAGGAGTCGGGTACCCCAAAAGGCAGAGAGGTTGGGATCAGCGTCAGGACCTCACTCCATCCGTGTCTCCGTGTGTGTCCCTGACAGTCCCTAACAGTAGGAAACGGTAATTCAAGACTTTTTCTAAATACATTGGTCTTTTGATTTTACTTTACTCAGAAGATAAGTGTCATGGGTGCTCCTTCGGCTCTGAATCCGAGTCGCGGGTGCACCCGTGCCCTTGTTGCACCTGCGAGTGGTGCCGCGACCCATATGTCGGGCCATGGGCGCACTCGTGATTCTGCTGCCGGTGTGCTATACTTACCCAGCCTCACTCCCTGCTCTGTCTCCGCTGGCTGCCGATCGCAGCCCCGCTCTCTAGGGAACGCATATGCCGGACTTGTGAAAGGGCCAGCGTGTCGGTAATTGGATAATTGACGGGCGCTAATCCTATATTACCCAGCCTGCCCCTGTCTTCCCTGCCGAATCCATAGTGCCCTAGCCTATGCGAGGAAGCATTCCAGAAGTCCTTCTTGCCTACATCCTTTGACCACGAACCTTCGCTACCTGTCCTGACCTTTCTGCCTGTCCCCGACTACGAGATTGTCTTACGATTCGGCACCTTGCAGCTTCTCGAGTGCCTCCGCAAGCAAGTCGCGTCAGGGGTAGCGACCTGGTAGTGTTCTGCTGCAGCAAGTCCAACCTGCCTAGCGATGGGCTGTGGTGAATACCGGTCCTACTTAAACTCTGCTCCCTGGCATGGCTTGTACCACCACTTGTGGTGGTCCAGTGGATCCACATCCCAGGCCTGCTGTTACAATAAGAGAGATTTTATCTACTCTGAGTGCACACAGGTTTCTATGGTTACCTGTCCATAACTCTGCTATCTGACTACAGCAGTGAGCAGTTAGTGATGTCACCATGGCTGGGAGAGCTCACTACAACCAGACTTATTATATGTAACAAGATTAGATTTTGTTTACAGATAAACTCCTCAGAGCACTTGTCATTTTGTCTACTGAAAATTAGCTCCCCTACACTGGTCAGTGTAATGTTTCAGCTAGTTACAGAGTTACTAAATATGCTTACACTGCTATAGGACCACCCACAGCCTGATAAGACCAGAGTGAAACAAAAGCTGCCTGTGACTGTGAAACTGAGTGGTGAAAAGACCCCTTTAAACATCCAGTTTAATGTAGAGTTCTGTACGTTTATTCTTGGTCTAATTGTCCAGTGGAGAGACGACTGTCAGCATTACCAGCTCTCCACTAGGAAGGCAGGGATGGTTTATTTCCATCCCTGCCTTAACCATCACTGTATATACAGATCAGCTTCCCGGCACCGGAGCTCAATAACTGCAGCAGATCTGCAGTCAGTACAGGGGGCTGGTTTCCCTTTTATTTCCCATGAATATATCAGCCCCAGTTACAGTGTAAAGATAATCCTCGGCACTCCTTGAGTAGTGATAGTAGATGAAAATGCATTCAATCTGAGCCGAGCGGCTCTGCATCTCCCACCACTCACATCCTTGATAAAGGCCTTTTCGGCCAAAACGTCGGACTGTGGGAATCTCTAAACTTCTATATTTGCTTAGTGCATGTAATGGAGAACTGACGACACTTTATTGCCTAATAAATTCTCATCTACTATCACTACTCAAGGAGTGCTGTGGATTATCCTTACACTGTAGCTGGAGCCATTTGGCTTTCCACTGAGCACCCATTCAGCTCCACAGGTGTGCGGCACCGTTCTATATGCTACAGCCCCAGCTACAGGAGAAATCAGAAAAAAATAGTAAAAATGGAGCACACGCTCCTCCTCCCTTCTGACCTTTTGGGGAGGTATAATACGTAAAATAAAATAACTAAAATACACACACAATTAAAATCTTATTTAAAAAAACACTACATTTAGCCCCACCCCAATGATCCTAAAACTTTATATCACCTGTATTTAAACATCCATAATAGAAAAATGATGAAAGTGTGAAACTTATTTTAGCACCACTTATGCTGTTAAAAAAATAAAAAAATGTGAAAAATAGAGATTTTTTTTTTTTTAAAAAAAAAAAATGAATATTTAAAAAAAAAAAATCAAAATTACATAAAAATAGAGTGTAACATATCATAATATAAAGGCTAAAAAAATACAGAAGAATAAACAAGTGCGTGAAAGAGTTGTAGTGTTGAAAGTGGGAGTACTAAGAAAAGGGAAAATGTGCCCGGGGTAAACGGGCCAGTCAGGCACTGGTTAAAGATGTAGATCTGGAGGTCAATACAGTAATACCCCGTTATCCATCGCTTCGGTCTCCATCATTTCACAGTTACACCATCAATGTTGCAACAAATCTTGTTTTTCCATCGTTTAGTTTCACAGATAATTCACATTCAATATCCGTGAATGCAACCATCTTTTACTGGACCCGTCTTACAATGTTCTTTATGCCTTATTACGTTACTACATTATACTGTACAGTACGTTTTTTTTTTCTGCCGCGTTGTCCATCGTTTCGTTATTCATCACACTTTTCTGGAACATAACCCAAGCGGACAACGGGGTATCCCTGTATTTGGCAATGTTAGATATCTTTGGTGTTGAGCGTACAGTAAAACGTTCTAGTTCGAATAGAACCTCGAACTTGAACTTCACCCCCATTATAGTCTATGGGAGAAAATGTTCTGGTTAATTTTTATACCTATACAGGTGAGGAGAAGCTGGAATTACCATCCATATCAGTAAACTGGATACGTGGAACAACTGAGGGAAGAAAATTTGTCTCTAAGGCTATGTTCACACGTCTTCTTTGCAGGGCGTAATTACCTCGCCGGCCCATAGACTATCATTACCAGAGGCGCGTATACGCCGCTAGTAAATGACATGTCACTTTCTCCCCCCGTGCCGTATTGTGCGAGCAGGGAGAGGAGACGTAATCCATAGGTCTCTATGAGACCTGTGGATCACCGTAATGACTGGGACGGATTCCAGCCGTAATTTGTGCACTCCGGCGCCTAATTACGGACTGAAATACGTCCCATTTTAAGCCGTGTGAACATAGTCTAAGAGTGACAGAAAAACTTGATGCTAAAATACTTTATTCCTTTAAATGGCTAACTGAAAGGCCGTGTTCACACGGCTTATTCTCGACGGATTTGTGCGCTCAAAAATCCACCGTGAATAAGGGGCGGGACGGGGGCGGGGCCGGAGCGCGGCGGCGCCACTCCTCGGCGCCATAGACATTGCATTATCTATGGCGCGTACGCGCCGTAAATAATGTGCATGTCACTTTCTCCCCCCGCGGCGGATTCGCAGAGCGGCGAGGAGCGACGGAATCCACTGTTCTCTATGAGTACAGTGGATTACCGTAATGACTCCGACGGATTGGCGCCGATCGGAAGCGCATATCCGGCGCGGAGTACGGTGCCAATCCGCGGCAAAATAAGCCGTGTGAACGAGGCCAAAAGATAAGGACAGCTTGCAAGCAGAGGGGTAGCTGTAGGAGGTGAAACGGTAGCAGCTGCTACGGGGCCCTGCATCCTGAGGGGGCCCAAAAGACCTGTCACGAGTGTGGTAGTGGATCCACTGGACCACCTCAAGCGGTGGTGTAAGCCACGCCAGGGAGCGGAGTCTAAGCAGGTCCCGGTTTTCACGGGAGTCTACCAGGTCGCTACCCCTGACTTGACTTGCTTGCGGTGGCAGCCGAGGTATAGCGTGGTACAAAATCCTAAGGCAGGCTCATAGTCGGGGACAGGCGGTAAGGTCAGGACAGGCGGTGGTCATGGGACGTAGGCGAGAAGGTTCGGTACACGGTAATCAGGACAAGACTAGAATAGACACTTTCGCTGTAGGCAACAGGCACTAAAGATCCAGCAGGGACGTGCTGGAGGCGTTACCAATATATAGGGTCAGTGCCCGGCAATCAACCAATTACCGGCACGCTGGCACTTTAAATTTGAAAGAACTGGAGCGGGGTCGCGCACGCCACCTGGCAGGAGACTGCGGGGAATCAGGAGCGCGGCCGGGTAAGTGTATCAGCGTCGGAGAACGAGTGTGTCCGCGGTCCGACACGCGAGCCGAGGCGCCACTCGTCCCCGAGCCAGAGGACACAGCAGGAACACGAGAGCGCCCGCAGCCTGACCCATGGGCTGCGGGACCGCTTGTTACAAGAAACTTTGACACATAGGAGATTTGGAGACGGTGTGTTATACAATTACTGAACCCCCAAAACGGCAAAAAACTAACTTTTGGGCCCTGAGTATGATTTAGCAAATCCAAGCACTCTGTATCATATTTATCCATGTATATGTGAGCCTGCAAATGTCATTAAATAACTGCTTCTAGCTGTTGGAAAGATGAAGCCAACAATACCAAACTCCCTAACTATTGCTGTCTATGGAGAAGAAAATGCTATCTAACTAAGAGCAGTCTGTACAGTACAGAGTGAGCTGAAAATGGCGTTCACAAGGCAATACAGTGAAATATATCTAACATGGTCATGTGATTTTAGCAGCCAATGAGAGCTCTACTCCTCAGCGATGACAATTTTGACAGTTCTCTGTGCTCTGCACTGATTGGATGGCTGCCAAAAGTGCAGAAAGGTGATTGGATGGCCGCCAAAAGTGCAGAAAGCCGCTGTAAATGAAACTGGAAATGGCGTGTCAAACTAGAACTTTACTCGAACAAACAGTAAAATGTTCGGTTTGGTTCGAGTTCTAAAAATTCAAGAAGTTCTACTAGAACTTAACTTTTCTAGAACAGTTCAATCAACACTAGCTATATTTAATAAGACACATAAAATAGCATATTTCAATTCGCCTAAGTATTTCCTCAGTGCTCTGTTTTAGCAATGTAGTACATGCAGAATACATCATTTAAAAAAAAATGGGTTGCATAAAAGGTAGTAGCAATACTTTTTATCGTTATTTACGTATTTATGTAACTCTTTAAGTAGTTTTTAAAAATTGCTCTACCATTTTGCTGCTGAGGAGTTTGGGTAAGACACTCACCTAGCTGCTGGTGCTGCTGAGTCCTGCACAAATCCATTGAAGCATTGCTCCTGCTTCTGACAGCTATCGCCCTTCTCCCTCCCTTCTTTTCTACTTAGATAGCAGCAGGGAGGGAAAGGAAGTTAGACACAGCGGATCATAAGTTGGAAGTAGAGATAAGACTCCAAAGAGGGCAGCTCACAAAGGCTGTAGATAGGAAGCAAAGCATACAGACGGCAGTTTACAGGGGGAAAATCACATACACTGTGTACAAGCGTAGAGAGAAAGCATAGCAGATAGGGAAGAAAGCATACACAAAGCAGTTTACAGGGGGAAAATCACATACATTGTGTACAAGTGTAGAGAGAAAGCAGAGCAGATAAGGAGGAAAGCATACACAAGGCAGTTTAAAGGTAGAAAATCACATACACTGTGTACAAGTGTAGAGAGAAAGCAGAGCACACACTTCAAACTCTGATGATAAGCACACAGCATTTACTACTGGGAGAACAACCTCATATGATAAAGACTGAAACTGGGAGCAGCTGCAAACTGAATATCAGGTGATCTGATATAAAAGGATGAATAAAAATGAATAAAAGGACATAGATTACTAAAACTTTTCTTTTACTCAAGGTAACCTACAAAGTATATGAAAATAATTTTTCTTCTGTTGAAGGTGTTCAAATCTTGGTGTGGCAATCCCAGGTTTCAGTGGTTGTTATATTGTCCTGCATATCTTATCCCCGTGCTACAAAGCCCTAATGGTTCTGTCAGTTGAGACCAGCAGTGCCCAAAATCTTAAAAGGGTTGTCTCACCATTCTGTTTCACAGAGCCAAAAGCATTACATTCAAGCATCCTGTCTCTTCCTGGTCATGGTGTGGGTTTTTCTATAGCAGTGATTAGCATATCAGCTCCACATTTACAGCTCTTCTAATTGCACTGACATGACAGAAGGAGATTTTATCTATAGAGCAGACAGCTTCATAGCTCAAAGTAAACAGAAGTAATTACTCTCCTATGTTGCCAGTTGGTGGTGACCTCCCTTTCTGCTATCAGAGAAGACAAAGAGCAGATAGAGAAGGTGTCACGGTACATGCCGCGGTGGCTGTTTCAGACAGCGGTCATGCCCATGCCTCTGCTGCGGCCTCTGCTCGTTACTTACCTGTCCCGGCTCCTGTCTGTTCCACACTCCTGGCGACGGCGCCTGCCAGTTGCTTCCTCTGGCTCCCTGGTGTCCTGTGCACGCACGTGTGCCCTCTAGTGATGCGTGTGGTAGTGCATTGTATTTAAAAGGACAGTGTCCCAATTTCCTGCAATTGACCTGTGACCCTGGCTTTATAAGGAACTTCCTGCCCTTGCTACAGGGTCAGTTCGTTGTTGTTTTCTCCTATATAGAGCGTAACCCCATGTTAACCCTGCATGTTCCAGAACCTGTTTCTGCTGTATATCTGCCGCTGTACCAGTCTGCTATATACTTGCTGTATACCTGATGTTTTGCCAAGTCCACTACCATCCTGGGACTGCGTTATCTGTCTACGGCTACACCTGCGGTGTCCTGTGATCCATATCTACACCTGCTGTATCCTGTCCTGCACTTCGGCTACCTCTGCGAGTTGCACCATCTACGCTCGCAAGGGGCCCAGATGATCCGCCATATACTGACGACCAATGGGTCAGTGCCTACTGACATCACCAGATCGTAACAGTAGGGGAGAGCATGTTACTAACCTAGAGAAACCCATGTGCACTCAGAGCAGATAAAATCTCTCTTATCTCCTCAACAAAGCAAAATATTTGAAAAAGTCATCATTTACCATTTCCCACATGTTGAAAGCTAATCTTTGTTGAAAGACAACCCTGTAATCTCTAACATTTGTGGTAGGGGTCATATCTTGACTTGTTTATCATGGGGTTAGTACATAGTTGCCAACTTTTGAAAATGAAAAAGCAGGAGATAATAGTGGGCGGCGCGCTTAGCACGTCGCGGCAAAAATTTTCATGGCCACGCCCATCTTGACTGTATGCCACGCCCCTTCAAAAAGCCACACCTACTCCACAACGGCTTTGGAAGAAAGCCAGGTAGATGCCCTTATAGCCAGGTAGTAGCCCCCCATAACCAGGTAGTGCCCCTTACAGGCAGGTAGATGCCTCCTTGTAGCCAAATAGATGCCCTCTCTGTAGCCAGGTAGAGCCAAATTTGTAGCCAGGTAGATGCCCCCCATTGTTAGCCAGGTAGATGCCCCCCAATGTTAGCCAGGTAGATGCCCCCCATTGTTTGCCAGGTAGATGCCCCCATTGTTTGCCAGGTAGTGCCCCCATTGTTTGCCGGGTTTAGTGCCCCCTCTGTTGGCCAGGTAGTGCCCCCATTGCTTTCCAGGTAGTGCCCCCTCTGTTGCAAGGTAGATGCCCCCTCTTTTAGCAAGGTAGTGCCCCCATCGTTAGCCAGGTAGTGCCCCCATCGTTGGGCGGGTGGTGCCCCCATGCCCCCATTGTTATCCAGGTAGTGCCTCCATTGTTGCCAGTAGACCCCCCATTGTAGCCAGGTAGTCCCCCCATTGTAGCCAGGTAGTACCCCCTTTAGTAGCCAGGTAGTGCCCCCATTAGTTGCCAGGTAGTGCCCCCATTAGTAGCCAGGTAGTGCCCCCCATTGTAGCCAGGTAGTGCCCCCCTCTGTAAGCCAGGTAGTTGCCCCCCTTTGTAGCCAGGTAGTGCCCTCTCTGTTGCCAGGTAGTGCCCCCATTGTTAGCCAGGTAGTGCCCCCTCTGTTGACAGGTAGTGACCCCATTGTTAGCCAGGTAGTGCCCCCTCTGTTGCCAGGTATTGCCCCCATTGTACCAGGTAGACCCCCCATTGTAGCCAGGTAGAACCCCCCATTGTAGCCAGACAGTGCCCCCCATTGTAGCCAGGTAGACCACCCATTGTAGCCAGACAGTGCCCCCCATTGTAGCCAGGTAGACCCCCCATTGTAGCCAGACAGTGCCCCCCTAAAACTAATAAAAAAAAAAATAATAAAAATCCACTTACCTGACCAGGCTCCTGCAAGCGGCCACTCCACCGATCTCCTCAGCGTCACAGGGGGGAAATGAGAGCAGCCGCGGTCACTTCCTCTGTGGCGCTGACATGTGTGTACGGCGCACAGCGGCGCCGGACTACAGGGGGAGGAGGCAGGAGGGAGCGATCCTCCCTCCTCCCTGCTCAGCGAGGTTCCGGGGGGTGAAGCCCGGGGGCAGCGCCCGCTTTACCCGCCTGTGGAACGGACCGGCGGCGCCAGAGTAGCGCACCACGCTACTCCGGCACCGCGGCCATTTAAAGGACCCCCGCGCCTGCTGGCGGAGGGAGGAATGCCAACTCCCCCGGGAGGGCGGGGGGGGGGGGACCCCAAATAGCGGGACCCCCCCGCCAAAAACGGGAGAGTTGGCATGTATGGGTTAGTATCTCATATCCACTGGAGGGAACCTCTAATGCTACATTAGATAATCAGAGATGGGCTAGAAATAAAAAGAGGTGGTGCACCTCATAGGACAGTATGTAGCCACCATGATGGGAAGGAAGGGAACTTGGGGAAATTTTTGCTCACCTATTTTGGATCTGTGCTGGATGTTATATAGTCACTCAGGGTGCAGTCACGTCATTGGTGGATCCAAATGGCCCATTGTAGGAGTTAATATTTTCTCCTAGTGACAGTAAAGTCCAGACAATTTGATGAGTGTAAGTGCGCTGGTCTCAAATACACGTCCTTTCAAAGCATAAAGTTGTTTTCTTAGGTGTCTCGCTCTCCCTAAATAAGGATTTTGTCGATGTACATAGTGCTGCTACATGTCATAGCGCTGTACAGAAGTTGTCATCATGCACAGTGGTCCCTGTTCCCTTTGGGGTCCACAATACAGATTTCCTATTAACTCCAGACGTTTGTCTGCAGCCATGACTTTTGGATATGGGATGAATTCCCGCTCTAACTAGTACCCAGTTTAAACCCAAGAATAAATGCACAAACACGTTCTCCTTTGGTGTCAAATGGCCACAGCTTTATTCAAAACCATATAAGAGTACAACAAACATGGAAGGAGTCAGGTGGAGTGCTCGGCCATTGTGTGATATTCCCATTTGTCTGACATGCAGCACCCGGCCAGACAGCAATAAAGGGGCGGCACGCTCTGGCTTGCCATTCTAGCAGAGCCAGTACACTTTAGGGGCACCACTGACCCTACTGAAGATCCTCACTCCTGATTAACCACCGTGCCCGCCCCTGGAGGCCATTACCATTATACCATCCTTAAGGCTGGCCACTTCCAAAGCTCAGCCCCTTCACCACCATGAAGTTCAACATCCTCTATTAGTTATAATTAGTCTACCATAACTTGACCTACAACTTCCACCTGACTCCTGAACCGCAACATAAAAGCTGTGACAGGTTATAATACCAAGATTCATATTTTCCTTTTTTTTTTTTTTTTTTTTTTTGACCAAGTAGCAAATCCCAAACTCACTAGGAGTCATCCTACAGCACTCGGGAGAGGAAAAAAACCCCTGTGGAGGAAACCTCTAGGGAACCATGGCTGAAGGATCGCCCTTCCCCTCGGCTTAACGGATAATGCCAACTCAAATAACACATCAGTATCATAATAACTGTGTCTGAAACCTGGTATACAATAAAGTCAATATAAAACAATACAATAATACATTCTCATTGTACAGATCATACTAAACACAAGTTTCAGAGCATTCATTAAATAGGGGCGGGTGGGAGGGACATCTTTCCTTGCTTCTTGGTGAGAAGAAAGAGGAAGTAGGAAGAGAAGACCAGAAGTTATATCTACTCCTAAACCACACCCTCCTCATAGTAACTCTTCCCCATCCACACACTCCTCCCTCTCATATCACAACCCCCCCTGCTCATAACTATAACTACACAGGCAGGAGCTTAAGCACAATGCAGGGACTACAAACTGCCCTCTCAAAACCTATCCCCTCTGCTCAAAGCTACTTACAATAAATATACTATGCAAACACTGAAACCATCAGCTTATATACCTACAGCTATACAGCCAAAAACTCCCAAAACTATAAGGGATCTAGGTTCCCCCTCCCCCCCCCCCCCCCCAAAAGTCAGGGTCCCCCCTTCGTTTAGGGTTTCCCGGAGGGGGTTCTTGTCTTTTGGGGGTCGCGGAGACATGGGGAGTTTTGGCTCCGGGTCCCGGGGGCAGCAGCGCTGTTTATGGGGGCTGAACTAAAACCCCCCGATCCCACACAGCTCTTGCAAGCACCGGGTGGGGGGGAAACCTTTTGCCCCCCGGGTTTGTTTTTAACCCCTTTGATTGCTGCAGTTTTCCCCGGCGGGCCAATCGGGGGGTTTTTCCCGGCTCTGTCGGGGGTGATCGGGACTCTGGTGACCCGACAGACCCCCGGGGGAACGGTTTTGGCACAGTCGGGCCCTGGGGACCTAATTACCCCCCGGGGCTGTCTTTTGTAAAAAAGCCAGCGATCGGGGGCAACTGTGAGCTGCCCTAAAACCCACTCCCCTGTTTCAGACTGACCGGGTTTTCCCAATGTTTAGCATATACATACCCCCCAACTTTAAGGTTTGCAAAGAGGGAACATCAGGCCACGCCTCAAACCCCCCCCCAAACCATACACAAAACCAAAGATATGCCTTTTAACCCGGCCCAAACACATAAAACCCGGGACTTTTTTGGGAAAAAAAAAAAGCTTTCAGGATTGTTTTTTTGTATCCATTTGAAAAAACCAAAAAGTTGTTGTCTATAAACACGGGGAAGAAAATCAAATTTTTTTAAAAGCAAGATAGTCAATTTTTGATGAAACTCTATTTCTCAAGTGAAAAAAAGGGACTTTTTAAGAGCAATAGGGAAAAAGGGGTTAAAAATTGGGGACGCCCCCTCCAAAATGGAACTTGGAGTAGCATAATAATGAATATTGCAAATAATTGCTGGGGTTAAAAAAAAAAAAAAAAAAAAAAAAAAAAAGTAACAGTTCTCCCTTCATGGGATTTAAAAAAAATTAAAAAAAAAAAAAAAGGGTGTAAAAAAAAAAAAAAAAAAAAGAATAAAACAATAAAATTAAAATAAATGTTTAATAAAAAATAAACGTGCAAACATTTTATACACAAAAAACCCTACAAAATTTTAGGAACCCACACAACCTGTAATAAACTGTAAATTAATCTAACAATTATTAAGTGTGAAATTAACGGTGTAAAAAAAAGAAAAAAAAAAAAAATTGAACAAAAATTCTGCAATTATTTAAAAAAACTTAAGACCCCCCCATAAAGTCAATTTGTCTCGAAATAAGAGCCTCACCAACTGCGTCATTGAAAAAAAAAAAAATTAAAACGTGAAACGCAGGGGGAAAAAACTAAAAAATTTTGTTCTGGTCATTAACTACTTCCAGGCTTTTCGGTTTAAAGGGGGTTAAAACCCGGATTTTTTTAAAGTGTTTTGGAAGGAAAGCAGATTGTGCAGTGAAAACCCACACAAACCCCGGAAGAGCGCCCAAATTTCCCCGCCATTCGTCCTCCGCTCATCAGATCCAGATTTCTCCTTTTTATGTTTGTTTTCTATTGTGTGGGTTTGTTTGGAGTGGATGCATTGCATGTTACTTGACCTGGCCACGCACATGGAGCTTTTCATGTCCGACCCTCTATAAAACCCTTTTATTTTGGCAGCTGGTTTGTAAATATACTGACAGCCTTGCTAGTCCTGATATGTGAAGTTATTGTTTATTGAAATCTATTTTCTGGTGCAGTTGGGTTCTTTTTTCCCCCCCCCTGATAACCCTATATGATCTTTTTGGGGAAAC
The DNA here is from genome assembly GCA_025379985.1 of Phyllomedusa bahiana. Lineage (NCBI taxonomy): Eukaryota > Metazoa > Chordata > Amphibia > Anura > Hylidae > Phyllomedusa > Phyllomedusa bahiana. The sequence continues at coordinate 71,155 of JAODAL010019263.1, forward strand.
CTGGGGTCCTTGAACAAACACGGGGGTTTTTTGAATCAATACAAAACAAACGTTTTTTTTTTTTTTTTTTTTTTGGTGCTTTTGACAAAAAAGAATAAATTTATGTGGATAGAATTGTCTCCCCTAAGTGTTATAGCACATGGGGGATCTTGCATCCCCTTTTTGGGAAAATTGCTCAATGGGGGTTCTGACCGGGGTGCGCTCTCAATAGGTGGGGCCGCCCCTTTTGGGGGCGACTACTCCCCGAAGGGGCGTTTTCCCCTTTTTGGGTCAGTACTACTTTATTGGATACTAGATTTAGAGGAACACATCCCCCCTTTCTCAGGAAAACAAATTTTGGTGTTTTTGCTTTTGGGTTCTCCATTTGGAAGGGCACTCTTTTAATGATACAAGTAAAATTTATTTTTAATTGGGTTTTTTATTCACTGTGAATTCTGGTGCAGTTGTGCCAAGCTCTAGTAAATAGTTGTGACTTGTCTAAGTTCTGGAGTTCTTGTACTAATTGAGAATAGAGATGATCGAACAGTAAAATGTTCTAGTTCCATAAATTAGAACAAATAGGTTTGGTCGGGCGAATAGAACTCAAACTAAACCCATTAAAAATCCATGGGAGAAGAGTTCGGGGGAATTTTATCCTAACGGGAAGAGAAGCTGGATTACTCCATAAAAAAATGGATAGTGGAACAACTGAGGGGAAAAAAATTTGCTCAAAGTGACAGAAAACTTGAGAGGCTAAAATACTTATTCCTTTCAAGCAACTGAAAAGAAAGAGGACAGCTTGCAAGCGGGGCGTAGCATAGGGGGTGCAACGGTACAGCTGTAGGGCCCTGCATCCGAGGGGCCCAAAAAACCCCTTTCAAAGGAATTTGGACATTGTGTTAACAATTTCTGAACCCCCCAAAACGCCAAACTGAACTTCTCTCCACCGAAAAATTTTTACCAACCAACCATATTTTGAATTTATTTTTTTTTATAGGGGAATTGGGGGACGGGGTTATACAATTAAATGAACCCCCAATCTGCAAAACCGGAACTTTTGGGGACTGAGTAGATTTTAACAAATTCAAGCACCTTTTAAAATATATATCCAAAAGGATTTGGGTTTTTAGCCTGCAAAAGTCGCCAAATACAGCTTTTGGTGTGGAAAGAGCAGCCGCAAACCAAACTCCCTAACTATTGCTGTCTAGGGGAGGAAAATGCTACTAAGAGCACTGTACGTACAGAGATGAGCAGAAAAAAGGGGTTCAAAGGCAATACAGTGACATATAATACCGGCCCCTTTATTAGCACCATGAAATAACGGGTTGGAAACCCCCTTTTTGCCCAAAAAAAATGCCCAATTCTTGTGGCATAATTCCACAAAAGGGGGTTTTAAAAAGATGCTCTTGTACCAAGGGAAAAA